>BGNK01003451.1:61432-73564 GCA_003297005.1 Symbiodinium sp. clade A Y106 | reverse complement strand
TATTAATTCGTAATTAAAGTGATCTTCGACTAAAATCAAGATCAAGGGATTAAAAGAAATGATACTACGCTAATGTTTCCCGAATACTCATAATATATTTAGGAATATAACAATACCGAATATTTTTGCTCAAGACTAGACGACTAATTAATATATAAAAGAAGCTCGAGTATTATATTACTAGAGAAAATAATCAATCTCTAAATTATTCTAGATTATTTAGATTAAATAATAGAATTATGCCCTCTCCTATTCTCTCTCCCTCTTTTTCTCCTCTCTCTCTCCTCTCTCGTTCCTCTCTCTCTCTCTCCGTCTTCAATATAAACGCGCAAAACCGGTTTCCCGTCTGCAGCGATATTTACGAAACTTCTTGAATACGAAATACCTTTCGTATCAGTACGAACCAGACACGAACCAAACACGAATCCAGACCCGAATCGGACACGAACCAGACACGAACAAGAGACGAACCAAACACGAACCGGACACGAACCAGACACGAACCCAGACGCAAACCAGACGCAAACCCGGACACGAACCCAGACACGAACCCGAACCAAACACGAAGCGGACACGAACCAGACACGAACCGGACACGTACCCGGACACGAACCCGCACACGAACCGGACACGAACCGGACACGAACCAGACGCGAACCAGACGCAAACCCGGACACGAACCCAGACACGAACCCGAACCAAGCACGAAGCGGACACGAACCAGACACGAACCGGACACGTACCAAACACGAACCTGACACGAACCCAGACACTAACCAGACACCAGCCCGGAACCCGGACACGAACCCGGAACCCGGACACGAACGAACCCGGACACAAACCGAACACGAGCCGGACACGAACCCGGACGCGAACCCGAACCAGACGCGAACCCGGACACTAGCCCAGACACGAACACAGACACGAACCGGACCCGAACCGGACACTAACCGCGAACCCGGACACGAACTGGAGCTGAACCGGACACGAACCGGACACGAACCCGGACACGAGCCGGACAGGAACCAAACAGGAATAGCGATTGAACTGAAGCAACTTCCAAGCGTTGTCTCCAAATTCCTATGCGGAGCTCATATAGGTATTTATGGGTGCATCGGCTTTGTACTTCAATCGCTGATTAACGGAAATTTCTGTATGATCTCCAAACGCTCGGGGGTGTTGAAAGCATTAGGATAGAGGTGTCCAGCCAGCGGCTATCACGTAAAGAGTCCGTTACAACTCCTGCATGAAATCTGCAGAATTTTAATACCGCGAGAATGTCATCCTAAAGTCTGCAGAACTTGATTTCCGCGAGAATGAGAACGCCACCCGAAAGCTACCAAAATTTGGAAGATTTTTCCGCGAGTTTTCAAAAGCTAACAGAATCTCCGGGGGTTTTAGTACCGCGAGATACGTGCTCGCGCAACTTAAATTTCCAGGATTCAAGTCACGCGAGACAACCATGCAAGAGGCTGTCACGAAGAAACACCTCAAAGGACAAAGTTTTAGCAGAGGCACGCCCAGAATCATAGACGCAAGCAGCACAACACCATCTTATTAGAGGATACGAACGTGTGTATATATATATATATATATATATATACATATGTCATATTCGAGATTCGATTCTTGAAAAAGAGAAAAAGTAGGCATGCCACAATTTCCATATTCTCCCTTTTTGTATAGTCTTAGGTGTTCTATATTCTGCGTATCATGATTTATTGCTAAAGTGGAATATTTTGATGTCGAGAAAGTATGGATAGGATGCGGAATGAATAAAAGAATGTGAGTCTTCTGATCTTTTTCTTCTCTCGCTCCGCATTGTGCCATCCTGCAGTGAACAGCAAGCAGTACGACACCGAGGTTGGGCTGCAATTAGCTTGGGTTTTCGGGTCTGGGCTTCAATCTGCTGAAGCAACGCGTCTCCGGCCTTGCTCCCGCTGGTCATGCTCTTGTCGTCTCTTCACTCCTGCAGGCATATTCTGCCCGCCCCGAGAACTTCAAGCGATCGGAGGCGCAATGACTGCTGAGGGCTTTTGGCTTCCGGGCTGGGAGCTGCCAGATCTGCCCCAAGCAGAGTCAACACCCCGACAAGCTCAAAAAAGGCCGTGGTTTCATAGACTTGAAGGTGCAACATAGACTCCGAGTCCTTTGCTCGCCTGAGTGCCCCACCTGGCCGGGCAGGGATCGGATGATGTCGGAGTCGCCGGGGTCGGTGATGGAGAGGCAGCTCACGCCTTCGAACACAGGCCAGGGGCGGCTTGTAGCGCTTGAGTATGATAATTCGTGTGCAAGAGGAACGCATGACAGCATCGTCGAGACACCAAGCAGCTCCAAGCTATGAGATGATCCTGGCACTTGCAGGGATGTGTCAAGTGCCGGACGGTAGTATCGACCGCAGGCAGTTCCGAGCTCGTTGTTGTCACCATGGAAGTGGTGAACTCCAGTTTTGGCCTCGGGGTGTTCTTTCGGGAGACTCAGGATTGCTCTTGCGAATTTCTTTCGAAGTAGTCCCCAGCAAGGCACTGCCCAAAATCTCAAGGGCGTTTTGAGTGAATCCACGCGAACCGTGCGAAAATGTTGATTAGTAGAAAGCCCTCAACATCGCGAAGACTAAGTTGCTGGAAAATCAGAGGTCGAGAGTTTTATCTGCGACTAGAGCTACGAGACGTTCAGGCACGGCCTAGACACGACCTGAACACAGCTTCAAGTCTCCGGCCAGCATCGCGTAGTACTCAATCCTTATTCGGAAAGATCTCGAGTCCAGCTGTCGAAAAGTTAGGACTTGTGCAAAATACACCACATGCCTCTGCACAGTGTGCTCCGGAGGCTTTTAGCCAAACACACGGTTCGGCAAACTCTTGACATCTCGATAACAAATGTACGTTTTCTCTGTGCTTTCTGCTCGAAAAGCACAAATGTTCGATGATTTGTGCATCATGTCCTCTCCGCACGAGTTGGCATGAAGACTGGCCCTAACACGTGCCCCCTGAGGGTCGAACTCGCTCTTCCTCAAGGCGGGGCAGTTGTTCGAGATCAGAACCAGCTTGGACTTGCCCTGCCTCAGGGGCCGCGAAGGCTTTAGATTCAGGTGCTGGAAAGGTGGTGGGATTGCCAGTTCAGGCTTCCCAAACAGCTCCCAAGTCCACCTAAACCGAGCCCGAGCTGAAACTGAAACTCAGTACCGAGGGCTCGTTCTTTATTCTGAGATGCTGGACGTCACGACTTGTCACAGCCTCTAGAGCTGCAGGGCCAGATGCCTCGTGCCTGCAAATACACGACCCAGAAAACTGAAAGCCAAGGCCTCAAGGTCTTCAGGGTGGTCTTGTAGCCCAGGCTGTACTTGCCACTCTTCATCACCAACTGCAGTCGAGCCTCGACCAGTAACAAACGGCTTGGGGTGGGAAATTGCCATGGCAGATCATACATGCACGTCGGAGGCTATTCCAAAGCTACCTACAGACTTTCACCGCCTACGGGATCGGCCAAGTCTGTGGGAGGCCCTACCATCTCCTCTTTCAGGCTTGCCCTACACATGATTCAGAAGTTCGGCATCAAAAACCATGCAGAAGCAGAGCCATTTCCAAAGCACTGCTGTGTTCTAGATGCAAGCCCGAACTCTCAGTCGCACGCATTGATGGAGTCTGCAGACTTGGAAGCCTCCATGGCAACGGATTCGGTGGTTTGAGTTGTTTGGGATCGAAAGGATTATATGAAAACCGACGGGCGTGAAGCTCTGGGTTTTTAAACTTTGCAGCATCCTACTCTGTCGTCACGCAACCGATTTTCCACATAGTTCCCATGCAGTCTTACCTCCATAGCACCTTGAAAGTCCCTGGTGAAAGCAGAGTCTTCAAAGGCAACAGACGAAAGCCGTCCAAAGTTTACCTCAAACACATCTCTACTCTCTACACCCAAAATGCTCATCCAATACTCGTGACTCCCTGGTGAGCCGGCCAGAGCCCATGTCAGCCCACCTTGGACTGCTTCTTGGTTGACGACATGGCAGCAGCAAGCGGGAGGGACCGAAAGGGCACAAGGGAGCGAAGCGGACACCTGAAGAGCCAGCGCCAAGCGGGACCCAAAGACAGAGGCACAAGGGAGCGAAGCGGACACGCGGACACCTGAAGAGCCCATGTGACACAGGCCACGGCATGCGTCAATCCCAGATTTGCAATTAGTCTTCCCGTTTTAATACAAGTGCCTGCCTCAAAAGTGTTGTGTGCTGAGCTGACAATTGTTCCAATTAGTTTGAACTCGTCCGCTGCCTTCCATGAATCGGTATTTCGTTGTTGCTCGACCAGTCGCATGTGCTTGAATCATTATTCTTTTGATCACCACTTTTTCGTCTGGCACAGCTACGCTTGCAAGAAAGGAACACGCTGCACGCAGCTGAAGGATCCAAAACGCCTCGTATGTCATTTCTTGTCCCTACATGACCTACATCTCCTTGTATACTGTGTTCTCACGGCTGAAGCTCGCGGAGTATAGGTCTTCACCTGCATCCTGATTTTCTGTCGATGCTCCACGAACCCCAACTTGCAAAAGATGTCGACCGGATTTGCACGCAGTCGCCTTCCCATACTCGGTGCTTCCAACTCCTCTCAGCGAGTTGAATAGGTAAATACTTGGAGGCTGTTCGGGCGAAACGAGCAACCATGGTGAACGGCACTGGCGACCCGCCAAGTCGCCCTGACACAAAAGTCCACAGACTTGGCTGGCCCATAGAAGGAAGCTCAAGAGCAATCCGATACTCCCGACATACGGATAGCATCCGAGAGTTCTGTGCTACAGATCCAAGTCTCCGAAAGCCCTCTGTGTGATCGCATGTGGGGCAAAACGGCTGACGGAATGCTAGGCTGGTCTTCTTCCTGTGCCACCCGCCGTATCGAACGGCAGCTAGATCCAGTCCATTCCCAGAACGTAAGTACTAGTGTGTTCTTTTCGGGTTGGAGAAACATGATATTGGACTGTCGAGCGCATTGCGCGTTGGCACCTGCCTGCGCCGACACGCGGTGCCGCAAGGCCTTCACGCATCGGTTTGTGAACTTCTCGAGCATGTCACCGGCAAATAGCACTGCAAAGCCTGGAGGCGGCTCGAGCGACTGCTAGTGCCTCCAGGCCCGGCCAGTACTTTGCGAGAGTCAAAACTCCAAAGTCGGTATGTTCTGTGCCGGAACCATTGCCGGGGTAACAACTGTGGAGCAGCCGACTGCCTGCCCAGGTCTCTGTGCCAATATGCTGGCTCCCAAAGTGCCTCTTGGCTCTCAGTCGCGAACCGGCAACCTGACATTGAACGCGTGGAAATCCGAAGTCGCTTCTTGCCTCAACTTGCCCCAGGCAGCGTAGTTCGGTGTCTGAATCTCCAGGCTCTGGCACGACGCGAATATAGCCCCACAAACACTCAGTGCAGCAAAGAAGCCACTGCCATGCCCAGGGAAGAAGGGCACCGCTGATGACGTGCCAGCATCTGCGCGACGCCTCTTCACCAGGCTTCTGCTGTCGGGTCCTACACAAACAACATCTTCGTCCCGCAGGACTTGGAGTATGAGTTCGCTTGGATGCAAAGCAAACCCGCTCACGTGACAAAGCAGCTGGGAGCGTTCGGTTTCGACGTGCCGCTGCTGTAACGCCACTAAGAACTCTGCAACACGTAAACCGCCGGTTGGCGGTGCAAGCAAGAGTTTACGCGATCCACTGCGCACGCTCAGGCTGCCGTCGATCTCGATACGTATTCTCCTGTTGCTTACATGGGCGCCTCTATGCTAGATGGCCTCCATCTCTCGGGTACATAGGCATTGCTCGTCACACAGGCCTCGCTTTTCTTCGCAACGGGCACCAGTCAGCAAGACCCGGAAGTGAGGTTTCCACCCCAAAGCTGAGCAACTCACCGGGAAGCAAGGTACTTGAATGATCGACGCACTCGTCAACACGTGAAGTACCCGTCCCGGTGAGATGCCATCCTCCAGCATTGCAGGGCTCAGTCGTTGATTTCATCGCAGGGCCTCAAGGAGCTACTTCCACCAAGTCATTCAGTGTGTGCACTTGCCGCCGGACGTGGCAGTTTTCCGATTCCAAGATATCCTCCTTTCAACGTCCGTCTTTCCTGCCAGACACTGGCAAACATCGCGTGCACCAAGTTGTAGACCCACTTCTGCAGCGAGTGATAGGTGACATCTGCTCAACGCAGAAAGTTCGGACTGCCAAGCTCAATCAACCTCTGGGCCTGAGGCAAGCCTTCAGCACGGAGTGCCTTTCACCGTGCACAATAGGCATCGGGAGATTCTTCGACTCGTCAGAGGGGTTCCGCCGTCGTTGACAACCAGAGCTGAGTGAGAGCGGCCTTCGCGAATTCGTGCTTCGGGAGGAGCTTCAGTGCTTCACGGAGTCGAGGGTGCAACACCGCAGTCCGTCCTTGCCCTTGAAATGCAATGCTCTCGCCGGGCGCGGCCTCAGCTCAGCAGGCCACGAGCGCCCGAGCGCCGATCCGGCCGCGGCCTCCATGGGCCCATGGCCATTCCCTGAAGCCCCGTGACTTCACGGAGAGCTCCTGGAGCCGAGCCCTGAGGCACGAGACAGAGACGAAGTCGCTTTTGAAGTGCCCTGAGATGCCCTGAGACTGCAGCCTACGGCCTAAAACCCATGGAAGCCGCTACAGAGAGGCCCTTTCTGCTCTCAGGGCAGCTGGAGCTTCGTTGAGCTCCTGTGGATCGCCGACAAACTTCCGGTGACTTCAGATCTGGAAACATCGCTGATGTTTAGCACTTAAGCAGCGTCCACATGTGTAGCAACTCTGCAGAACTCTGTAGCAATCTGGACAAGTCCGGACGGGCCTCCAAGGATGCTCAAAAAAGCTGTCACTGAGGCCAGAGGCTGCAAGATGGCACACTAAGCCGGTAGCAGAACATCACTCCAGCCGCGCAAAGAATGCATGCTCACCCTGCTGAGTCGTAGGTGACTTCGGACTTATCCAAACGCTGAAAAAACCGCTCAACCCACGCTTTGGCAGCCTCCAGTAAGGCGGCCGCGCGCCGCCTCTGCCCGGAAGCCTCGAGAGCGGCCAAGGCCGCCTGCCTCGTAAAACTTGGCAAAAGACATTCCACCTCGAGGACCTCGAGGCTCAGTTAGAGGGCTCAGGGTCGAGAGCTTTTGGCAGGTCTGAACACACCAGAGCTGAGTTCGGGATCAGCCTGATCCCAAGACTGCAACCCGATGCGTTCCAACTCAGATGCCAAGACCGTCTGCAAGTTAGTATTTGTAGCAAATCGCCCTTTAAGGCTTCCGCTCTACTCAGCCTGTTGCCCCCAGTATGTATCAGCAGAGCAGCTGCGTGATGGCCGTCTGCGACAGCTCCCACTTCCTGACCTCAGCTTCAGCTCTTCCAGGATTCTCTGCAGATCCCGTAAGTGTGCTGCGTGTCACACATACCCACAAGAATCTTGTCCGCCCCTGAACTCAGCCTGGCTGGACCCCCATGGCCAAAGACCTGGACCTGCTGCCGGGCGACTTCACTGACGAGTCGAACAGCCCAGCGCCAGGCCGAGGCAACGGCACAGGACCTTGGGCCGCTTCCAGCATCTTCTCGGAAGCCCGTATGAGAGAGCCTGGGGGCCCGAGAGGTGCAGGCCAGGGGGCGAGACGGCGGCATTGGTGCTGCGAAGCGCCGTGTCCTTCGCATCTCCTGAGGACACTTGCACAAGTCGCCGAAGAACCATTGAAAGCAACTGCAATTCCCCAATTCCATGGTGCCTAGTTAGTTTGCAAGAACCGGTGTCTTCCAATTCCCGCCATGTATTTTCCTCCTTAGACTCATCTGCCTATCCTGCGCCACCAAGACCTAGCTGAATGTTAATGAATCAACTGCTGGATTGAGTAGCATCTTCCAGCCCAAACCTCAACCCGAATCCACTCCTAGCGAGGCTGGCCACAGCAGCAACGAACGGGTCCAGATCCCTGCCGCACCAGTGGAAGCGAGCCTGAAATTCGTTCAGAATGAATGCAAGATCTTCATGCACTCGGTTCCAGTTCCTGCTTCCTCCACCCCACGCACACGAGATCCGCACGTCACATGTCTTCACCCACAGTAACTGAAGTTCAAGTGCAACTCGCCACAGTCCTGACAATGCTCATGATAGATAGACGCATAGGTAAGTAATATGATATATAGAATGGTGAGTAAATGGAAAAAGCAACAGGCAGATGGCAGGCGGGCAGACAGGCAGGCATACCATGTTCATCAGAACATAAACTTTCTTGCACGATGACTCTCTTCGTGCATGTTGCGCGAAAATGGAGCTAGCTAGCTGCTCAAATGCGCCCTCCAATGCAGCCTGTCTCCCTGCTCGACTGCCCTTCGATACTACATGATACTGTCCATGAGAGCACTGCTACTTTGCGCAGAGCAGCTTGCCCTGCCGCCAACAACCCTCAAACCTGCTTCTTCGAGTGTCCTGACTCCCAAAGCGTGAACTTCCTAACTCACGCTTCACATTGATACTTTGAAGTTGCACGAGCTAGTGTTCCTGCCCACCCTGTTTGGAACTCATTAGGAGATTGATCAGCGAATCCAGAAACTGAACGGTCTCAGCAGCAGTGCCAGCCGCGCAAGCTCCGCAACCTCGCGCCAAAAGCAGGCAGGTAGGGCGCAAGCGTCGAACAAAGTTCCGTGTCGAGAGGCCTAGGAGGCTCAAGCTGCGAAGAAAGCAGAAAAGGCGCCACCGTAACCCAAAGTCAAAGGCAAGGTTGAAAGTTGAACATAATGCATGCATAGGACCAGGACCTGTCAAAACTCTGAAGCACATCCGACAGTTCCATAGCTTGCATCAACCGGCTTCCACCAAAACGCCGCCAAGAGAAGAGACGCAACACAGCTCCCGCACCTCCAGCATTCGTCTAACCGCCCAGCCCTGCAAGGACACTGCGGCCTTGCACCGAAACGTGTGGTGGGCCCAGGCAGGACTGCTCGGGGACAGTCCCTTCTCCTAAAGAGCCAAGGCCTTCAGAGGGCCTTGCCCAGTGGGCAACCCCATGAGTCAGATGCAGAAGGCTCCCCATCTTCAAATTCTCTGCCATGAAATTGACATGTCAACAGAGGTAAATCGCCAGATGCAGAAGATCCACTGCTCAACTCCGGATGCCTTCCAAACTTTTTGGCTCGAAGCCAGGGCAGCTGCCAGCGACCTGAGCTGGACATAAGATTTTGGTTGCTGACTTGCGTTCCGAGCAGTTGGCTCAACTTGTCGAACACTTCCTCTGGATATATTATGCAGTTCGGCTAGGCACTGGCTGAAGCTCACCTCCACTTACTTCCTTTCAACCTTTCTTTTGCTCCAGAATTCAGAGAAGTCACACGTCCGTCACTCTCAAGGAAAACAAACGGCCTGAAGCAAGGCCCGAACTTTGGTGACAGTAACTCTTTGGTCGGCGCAGTCGCATTTGCCAGAACACTCAAGAGCTCTTGCCCTACTCGCATAAACGGCCACCTGTCTCCACGCAACAGCTGCTAAGGTCTTGAACCAATGGTCGGAGCCCACTCAAAACAACACTTGCCACCGTCATTGACATGTACTTGTCCTGCGCCGTGCCTTCACTCAAGAGGGAGAGGGCGCCAGCCCAGTCACCGGACTTCCTGCTAGTGCGCGTGTAAGCACAAAGCTGCGAGAAAAGTTGCCTACGTGGCCACTGCTTGTCACCATGTCGACTTCGACGGCGTCAAGGTTGATTAATGCCATTGTGCTGTCAGTCATTTTGGCATCGACAAGAAACTCTACAACCCAAAAAAGCTGAAAACTCGGTCCCGACCGCACTCTGCGCCGCCCCGAAGCCAACTTCGTCGCGGCGGAGACCCCGCTTCGTGAGGAGGCCTTGTGCGCTACGGCATTTAGGAGCCAAGGGCCACAATGGGTGTATGGAGTGGGCCAGTGGCAGAGGCTTCAGTCCGGGTCTGCTCGTTTGGAAGCTCGAACAACGGAGTCCCGTAAGCCCCCTGCCCAGAGCTTTCTGCCAGGCACCTCCCCGATCACAGGCGGCGATGCCTTGTTCAACTGAGCACTTTCAGAGGACCTTTGACTTCAGAAACTGGCAGTGGTGAGGACAACCAACACGAACTAGCCGACTTAGCCCCCGTCAAGGACAAGACTTGACAGCGCAGCGCGGGGTGACTTGTGCACATCGCTTGGCCGAGAGTTTCTCGGCTGGGAAAGCAGCTAACCCTGCTACGACAGGCAGGAGGCCCCTATCACGAAGCCGAAGCTCACAACGCTCCCTGAACCCTGAAGTCCTGAGATGCACCGAGCCCGACAGAACATTCCGTCCGTGTCCGTGAGATCTGGCCTGCATTGATCGGCGCCGTTTCGCTTGCACTGCGTGCAGCGAGTAGTCCCAGCGCCACTTCCTTCTGTGTTTGCGCTCTGTTCAACTGTTTCGAAGTGGCCCCCCGAGCTCAGAACCCTCGACGAACTCAGTCAGTCTATGCAAAAACTCGTCAATAGCGGACGGGGGCGCAGGGCTACGAATTCTGTCAACGCCGAGTAGATCAATTTCTGTGTGCTTTGTACATCGAACCTCATGAATGGTGTACCGAGGACATCTTACTTCGGGATACAGAGTTGACATTGGACACTGTATTCTACGATATTGGACACCGTATTCTTTAGTCGTACACAGCTTCACTGTCGGCATCCGTCAAAACAGGGGGAGCGACCCAGAGCGCTCTGTCTGCAAGGCTAGAGAGCACTGTCGCAAGAGTGCCTGGGCTACTACGACTGCTTTCGTGGTGGATTTTGGTGTTGCTTTCGAGTCTTCAACTTGGGCTTGGGGCTTAAGTTCAATCACCAACAGAAGTCAACAGCACTGCCATCCAACCATGAACGCGTTGCTACGTTGTCCTTAACAAACACGTATTCTCTCACCATCCCAACCAACTCGTTCTTTGTTCCAGACTGTGCGATGTTCAGGAGATCGCAGAGAGTGGTGACTGCTTTCTGAGAAACTTGGAACGGAACACGTCTAGCGCGGCCCAGCGCTTTAAGTTATTAGGATCAAGAAATTTAGCCTTGGACATTACAAAAATCAATTTCAGTAAACTGAAACTATGATCCAGCTGCAGGCATGAGTAGACAGGATCCAAAACAAACTTACCCGGAATTGGTGGTAGCAGCAGTCGTAGCAGTTGCAGGCAGGAGCTGCTCGCGCCAGTAGTAGTAGTAGTAGTAGTAGTAGTAGTAGTAGTAGTAGTAGTAGTAGGAGAAGCAGTAGCAGTAGCAGTAGCAGTAGCAGTAGTAGTAGTAGTAGTAGCAGCAGCAGAAGCAGTAGCAAGGGTTAGTAGTAGTAGTAGTAGTAGTAGTAGCAGTAGTAGTAGTAGTAGTAGTAGTAGTAGTAGTAGGAGTAGTAGTAGGAGTAGTAGTAGTACTAGTAGTAGTAGTACTAGTAGTAGTAGTACTAGTAGTAGTAGTAGTAGTAGTAGTAGTAGTAGGACGAGGAGGAGGTAGCAGTAGCACTAGTAGTAGTAGTAGTAGTAGTAGTAGTAATAGTCGTCGTCGTTGTCGTCGTCGTGGTCGTCGTAGTCGCCGTAGAGATAGTAGTAGCAGTAGTAGTAGTAGGAGGAGGAGGAGGAGGAGGAGTGGCGGGGGCAGTAGCAGTAGCAGTAGCGGTAGCAAAAGCAGGAGCAGCAGGAAGCAGGAGCAGCAGGAAGCAGGAGCAGCAGGAGCAGCAGGAGCAGCAGGAGCAGCAGGAGCAGCAGGCGGAGCAGCAGGAGCAGCAGGAGCAGCAGGAGCAGCAGGAGCAGCAGGAGCGAGCGGGAGCGGGAGCGGGAGCGGGAGCAGGAGCGGGAGCAGGAGCAGGAGCACGAGCAGGAGCAGTAGCAGTAGCAGTAGTAGCAGCAGCAGCAGCAGTAGTGTAGTAGTACTAGTAGCAGTAGCAGTAGTAGTAGTAAGTAGTAGTAGTAGTAGTAGGTGGCGGTAGCAGTGGCAGTAGCAGTAGTGGTAGCAGGAGCAGCAGCAGCAGCAGTAGCAGTAGTTAGTGCTTGCCTCTTTCGTTCTGTAATCCTTTCTTTCTGTCTTTCGTTGGTTGTGTATCACTTGTGCTCTCTTTGCTGGCTTTCTTTCTGTATGTCGCGCTTACTCTTGCAGCATG
>BGNK01003451.1:0-58838 GCA_003297005.1 Symbiodinium sp. clade A Y106 | reverse complement strand
TCCCTGAGAAGAAATGAGCCAGAATCATCGACCTCATGAACGAATCAAAAGAAGCCATTACCTGGCGGATGGTGTTGGGTTTAGCATCGGGAATGAATTTAGAGCTCTTGGCGGCCAAACTGTGTACAAATGCAGGAACAGCAGACTTTGAAACGTGCACATAATGAACTCTGTCAAGCGCCGGCTTTGATGCCAGCTGCTTCATAGACGTCCTCTGCGACTGTACATAGAGGAACTTCCAAAAATCGATGGTACCATCTGGGTTCCAAAAGCTNNCCTCTGCTGCCACCTTTGGCTTTTCCCTTGCTGTTGGGCTTGGAGCCTGTGCCTCGGCTTCGGCCCCGAGGCTGGCCTTTGCCGTTTTTTGGCTTTGGACCATGATGTGAATTACCAAAATGCTGCGAGCGACTTGTACTCCGGGCTGTTCGCGGGGTCTTCCTGCGAGCTTTGATGGAAGACTGCGAGGGCGTTCTGGAGAACCGAATGCTTTTGGATGACTTGCGAGAAGAATGTCATGATGCCGAAGAGCGGGCTGACATAAATGATGCACTTCGGCTTCTTCCTGAGCGACTTTGCTGAGAGGTGGTTCGCCGTTCTTGTTGTCCTAGGCTGCCGCGAGCACCACGATTCGCCCTGACTTGCAAGTTATACTCATCCGCAAGATCCGGATTCTTTGCCGAAACACTGCCTAAAGCTGATTGTTGATGTACTGTCACTTTGGGTCCTGGTTTCATGTTGTGTCCCTTGTGATCCTGCTTCCGCTTGACATTCTGGGCCTCAAGTGCAAGGGCTACCTGGAACGTCCGCGGGTCCATGGCTTCATAGCGAGCTTGGGCATCGTCGAGTTGTTTCTGTCTGTTCGTAGCTTTTTCTTCCTGCGCTCGATGACGGGAGCTATAAGCACCAAGGGTGTGGCGACTGAAAAGGTCAGTCATGCACCACAATCCTGGCACGATCAGCCTCAGTGTAGAACGCTGGTAAGGACAGCATGAATGAGGTCACAGAATCCGACGCTTCTTGGTGCAAATGTTGGCGGCTGGTAGTCTTCTCCAAATGCTGCAGATATCGTTTTTGGTGCTGTTGAACGAACTTCCAACATTCCAATGCATGGCGCTGTCGCATTTGCTGCCAAGCCTTATTGATGTCGTAACGCCCATCTGTCATNTTCTCCAAATGCTGCAGATATCGTTTTTGGTGCTGTTGAACGAACTTCCAACATTCCAATGCATGGCGCTGTCGCATTTGCTGCCAAGCCTTATTGATGTCGTAACGCCCATCTGTCATTGCATCGGAATCCATGTTGGCCAGCTCCAACTCGCTCGGAGTGGCAATGGAAGTGTAATCATTGGCAAACTGCCAAGCCTTGTCTGCTTCCGTTTTGAAGTCACGATGCATGTTGTGGCTGCGTTCTAGCTCTTCGTACTTCTTCTCCAAAGTTTTTTGGGAAAACAGTTTCGCGACACGTCGCTCCCACTCCCTGCTCAACTTCTTCAAAATTTGTTGGATCTGGAGGTCGAAGTTTCTGAGGAGCTGATCTGGGTGTCCATCCATAGCGGCTGGANCTTGTTCATCACGTCTAGGCCGAACATCACGCGCATTGGACTGAGCAAGCTGTGCGAGGTGACCAGATAGTTCTCCGAGAAGCTGTTGTTGGGATGCTTGCTGTTGTTGCAAAATCTGTCCAAAGCTTGCGGTCAAACGAGCAATGTCAGTAGTTTGCATCCATGGTGCATTCGGAGGTGGAACATGTTGCATCGCCTGCTGCTGTTGTTGTTGATGGAAATCTGCGGCAGTTTGGAAACTCCCGTTGTACCCCAATCCAGGGTTTGGCATTTGNTGTTGATGGAAATCTGCGGCAGTTTGGAAACTCCCGTTGTACCCCAATCCAGGGTTTGGCATTTGCCAAGCTTCACCATTGTTTGCCATGGAGATTCCACTAAGGGGAATGCCTCGAGCACTGAGAGGCACTCAACCCCAAGGATCGTTTACTTCGGTAAGCGCTTTCGCCTACTGGCTTGTCGTACCTCGTGCCAAATAGCGATTGGCAAGAAGATTCAAGGGACTCAAAAACATCAAACACATAACAGGTTCCAATGACACCTGGAACACATGATCGCTGCAGACTGCTTTTATTTAAAAACAGCATGCCGTGCTTCAGCTCCTTGAAGCAGAATCCAACCAGTCGCGACAGTTGCAGGATCACGGAATCACGGCTCATGGGCCATGGCCACGACTCGCTAGTTGGGCAAAAGTTTGAAAGGCAGAGGCTTTGGGTCGGGAACGTGCGGTCCCCTGATTGCGAGGAGCAGGAAGGGTCAGAAATAGCCACAGCGTAGACATCAGAAAAGCCGTGCAACCAAAATTCCATGCGGCACGAGGGCACGAGATCCCTGAATGCCGGCCTAATCCCGAATTGATTGATCTCTCGACCAATCCCGGCGCCAAGCCCGCTCTCTCCGTGCTCGGTTGGGTGTTGGAGCTCTGTTCCCTACATTGCTAAGGCGGTTGTGGTTGCATGTGGGATGCCTGAAGGACGTGATGGCGCTTGAAGCCAGCCTTGCCAGCTCCGTTTCCCTTCCTGTCCCTCCAGCCTAGTCCGCTTAGCTTTCGTCGTCCCGCCTCACCACTGAAGTTCCACTGAGGTGTGGAAGAAGCCGAGTCGGCCCTTGCAACGAAGCAACGTCAGGCCACTTGAGGGTGGGCTTTGAGAGGGCATGTTTTCGAAGCGAGGTTCAACGAGTTCAATGTAGGGTGCCAGCCATGCTGCGCGATGCAGTTTGCAGATGTTTGCAGTGTGAAAGTGCGACTCATTCGGGCTGGTCCCTGCCCCCAGCCAGAGAAGTCGCTTCAGGAGATCCTCGGCCGTTACATTGAGCTGTTCCGGCTGGATGCCCTGACTGATACAGCGGAGAAGTCACGTGTGTATTAGTCAGGCTGAGAGCCACTGGGAGTGCTTGATCACGGGTCCCCCTTGTCACCTTATGGTTGTTTCGTGATTTCCGACACTTCGTGTTGAAGCATATCTAAGGTCGTGTCAAGAGGACTTCGACAAGAACGTTCCTGGCAATGTTCCCTACTCCATGGGAAACATGCCGGGAGGAGTCGAGCTCTTCCAATTTTGTTTGGCCTCGGGAAGCATGACACGTAACTTTGCCAACGGCTTAGGGCTTAGGGATTGAGGCATAGACGGCGGTCCTGACACCCTGAAAGCAGGAGGCTGGAATCAGACGGCGGTGCCTCCGCCCATGATGTCATCTCCGACGCCATCCCCGCTTCCACTTACGTCTGGAAAGGACACATCGAACTTCCAAGCAAGCGCATGTTGTGTCATGTCGAGACTGACAATCCTGGCTGTTATCTTTCTGTTGTGATAGCCTTGTTTGATGCGCCGCTTCGAGTTCTGTTTCACTCACATGCATGCACCACGTATGTGTATCATGGTGTATACAGTATACACCGAATTCTACAAGTTAGTGGGCTGTGTCCTTGTGACCACTTCACTTGTCAAGTTGTAGCTGCTTTTGTCTGGTGTTTGCGCTTCGTGAGACTCAGCCGAGATCACGGCAACGGTCCAACTTGCTGACAGCCAACCCGCGATATTTGAGTACTTTCGAATGCCTCGAAGCCGAATTGCCCGATCGTGCGGGTTGCCACATGCATGTTCAGCACCGAGATGAAACCGATAAGTGCTGACTCAGCCTGCCCAGGAGGAGCTCGTTGCGCAAGTCAAGAAGCCCGGAGTCCGAGGGGGTACCAAGAATTTCAGGTGGGAGATTGTTGGCGCATGTTGGAGCTGTGGCTTCTTGCTGAGAGATGGCGCAGGTTGCTGGGTTGCCAAGGCAGAATGCTTGACATACATTGGGCGCTGCATCATGCTGCATCCCAGGATCCAGCGCAACCATGAGGACGGGAAAACCAAGTGGGAGGAGTACTGCACGGTGCTTCGCCTAGCCCTCAGATGTGTTCCGTGCCAGGTCGTGCCAGCCTGGCAGACGCCATGCGACACCCATCCTTTCTTGTTTGCATAAGGCACCGGCAACAGGGATCCTGCACGGCACACGCCGCAAGCGCTACAGATGTTCCTGGAGGCGGGTTTGCCAACCGGGTCAGGGTCAGAAATCAGTAAACGGTCGCAGAGCAAGACGATCGAGGCAGGGTGACGGCAGGATGCTTCTGCTGCAATGCGATGCATGACTCTGGTGGACAACTAGTGGGTGTGATTGGGTGTGCATGTCAAGTTCTGCTTTGTAGAGGCCTTCGAGAAAGGAGTGATGCCGACAGAGCCGCCGAAGTCTCAGGTTAGAATGGAGTCCGTGCGCACCACCTAAGATGAAGCTCCGACCGACGGCTAAACACAATTGGAGAAGCAAACATGCTGAAACAGGATCTATGGCAAAGTTATACGTCTGCGTGGGGTGACCTCTGGCGCGTTGTGAGACTTCGAGCTTGAGCCAAGCATTCGGTCTGACCATGCAGCATGCCTTTTTAAGCCATCGTCCTAGCACATATCTGGAAGACTGCTGGGTAGGGCCCGCTCGAGGTACCGTTCCAAAGCGAGCTGTCAGACGTGGTGTCCTTCCTGCCGGCACCTCGATTTTGGCACGGAGCCTGCGAAGTTGAAGTTGGCCTTGGATGCTACATCAACCGCGGCTGGCCGCTGGAGTTGAGATCCAGCCGCGAGCGTTCCAAGGGCGGAGTATAGTATCGACGAGAAGAGTATCGTCATGGGCCGTGGGGCCGATGGGAAGAAGACCGGCGAGGCAGAGGGATCCTCTGGAGCTCTCGCAATCTCTGCCACGCGTGCAGAGGCCTACGTCATCATGCCCTCCGTCGAGATTGCGGAAAAGGCTCTCGAGGCCAACCGGTGTGGTGTGTTCACAAAGGTAGAGGCGTAACAAGTGCACAGCAATGACAGCACTGGCCTTCGGAGGAGAAGCAGAAGCAGGAGATACACGGCCGGTACATTGAGCTCTTCAGGCTTGGCTTTCGGGTAACGCAGATCGTTGAAGTTCGCATTTTATGTCGCGGGACTAACCAGTAATCTTCCTTGCGTTCTTGCATGAAGCGGCTGGAAGCTTATGTTTCCCTCATGCGACCTTCTGTGTGGGACAGCGGCATTTGCGGTGCGGAGCCGCCAATCATGATCGCTGAAGCCAAGAGCAGGAGTGTTCCATTGCATGTCTGTGGATTGTGAATATTGTGATTGTGATTACATGCCAATGGCATCTTGCCCAGAACAAAGACCTAAACCCCAGGGCCTCGCTGGACGATTGGGACGAATCCAAGGCCAATAGTCCAGAAGTTTTCGGAATGTGACGGTGTGAAGATGCGGTCAGGGAGAGCATGCTTCATGTGGTTCCAGGTGTTGTTCGTAGTTTCTTGTTAACAGCAGTTCAGTTTCAGAGTAAGGGTTCCGCATGCGCTTATTAGACTGCTTTTGCTATACTGCAGCTCGAATTGCAAGGTTCACCACGAAGCCTTCCTCCGCGGCAGCCTCGGCATGGACTTTTGGGCCACGATCACCATAGGCCATAGGCGTGCATTCGTCTTCAGAAAGACAAAAGGCCTTCGCAGGCCTGCCAGCTGTGGCTGTCGCATTTGGGGATTTCGTAATATATTTGTAGGGCCTCGCTTTCCTAGTGCACCGAAGCTGGTCGGCTTCCAGATCCCAGGGAAGCCCAGTGGTCTGCGGCTTTATTTGAGGCATGCATGGCGGCACGGCAGACGCTATCAACAAGGAGGCGTTGGTCGCGGAGGCCGCTTCAGTGGCTTTCCCATTCGCATTGAGTCATAACATTATGGCTGGCCATACTGCGGTGCAGCTACTGTTGACTGCCTGAAGTTCGGTGGAACGACAACGGGCTCCATCTCGTCCTGTTCATATTGCAGCTTACAAAACAGAGCAGCAGAACCGGGAGACCGCAGTGGTGCCAAGCCCTGGTACCCAAGCTTAGCACCAGAGACGGAAGCCATGCTGCGAGCACTGCGAGCAGGTGAAGCACATCCAGCGATCCAGCGAGGACGGACGTGCCAAGTGGGGGCCTTTTGCAGCATGGGGTCAGGGCTTCATCGAGTAAAGGGCAGATCCTGTGCAACCTCTGCAAGCCATTGCCAGCGATTGACGTTCGGGTGAATTTGGGCTCGCCGTGTGCGCTCCTACAACGCTGTGACATTGCCAGAATGACAGTGGGGCCGAATCCATTCGTGTGCCTGCATGACATGAAGTCGAGAGCCGTGCAGACGTGTATATGATAGCTTCGAAGATTGCCTGGAACACATCAGATCTGCATTTCCTCCATCGTAGCAAGAGAAGGTCGCACAGAGTGGCAAAGGACAGGGCTTGGATCTTCTGGGAAAGGGCACAACTTGGAGATTTTTTGGGGCGGGCAGTAGCATGCAAACGAAGGTGGGAGCAGTTCTGCGACACCCTTCGCACAGCCAACCGCGATCCAGTGCGGCACACTTCCGACACCTTGCCTGGGACTCGGACTCGCTCAAGCTATTCTGGTGCCCGCCATGTTGCCGGGACCGCCAAGGCGTGCTTTTGCGCAAGCCAGGAACTCGATTTGAAAACTTCGCCAGAAACGGCAGCAAAGTCACACTGCGGACGTGTGCGGTCTGTGTCATGCATAATTTGGTAAGACGGGTCTTGTGTCGAGGAACGTTGCCCTTTGCAGCGAATGTTTCATGTCCTTGCTCGGCAGCCGACAGTAGAATTCACGACATAAGTTCTCAGGGCTACAAGAACGGCGAGGACTTGGACACTGTCGCCAACAATTTGGGTCGACCGGCTCAATCTTTGCCGTTGTCGAAGCACATAGGACATAGACAGGCCTCAATCCGGAGAAGGAGCTGACATATCTTGACCAGATTGCATCTGCAACAGCATTTCACTACGCAGGAAGGCGAAGGCCCACGCTGTCACGCTGTAGGCTTCGCAGAGATCCGACTCGCTGCGTCGTTGAGGCAAGGACAGCCCTGTGGTGCGGATGCGCGGAGTTCTCTCCTCAGAACGTGCTGCCTAGTTCCTCGCTTGTACGCAATCCAACAGAGGGTGCCTTGTGCTCTCAGTGATGCAGTTTTCCGCTCCAGCATTGCGCTGGTACCGTACTATGGATCCACAAGCCAAGCTACAGTAACTTAGAAGCCACGTTACTGGCCTTCGACAAACATTCTCTTCGAGAACCCCCCTCAGCACGACCTGTGCTGCTTCCCAACCAGACCCAAGTCCCGACTTCCCAACTCGTTGAAAGGTGCCCTTCCAAGCGGGGGTGGAAGACATTCTCTATTTCCTGAGCGACTACAGCATCCGGGAGCATCCTGCCTCAGTTGCGCAGAAGATTGTGAAGCTGGCTCTTTCAGCAATAGTTCCTGTCGTGCAAAGAGGCTTTGTGCAGTCGGGGTTGCGGCTTAAAAAGGTTCCGAGTCTGTGATCTAAGACGAAGAAACTGAGAACACACCGAGAGCCAGAGAGAGAGGTGGTTAGTGTACAGGCTTGGAGCGTGAACGACAGCTAAACCACTCTGGTTGACCCCTGGTCCTGTCCAGACGAGCAAAGAAGCCGCTTCCCTCAACACTCAAGCAGGAGTCGCGGCTCTGGTGACAGTCAGACTGTTTCTCGAGGAAGGAAGAAAGATGAGGTGCACCACAAGCCTCTCGAAAGAAAGAGAGATGATTCGAGCAAGAGAGACTCTCAAGGTGAAGGCATTGATGAGCGCTAGTCCGCTAGTGTGCCGATCCGCCGTGAGACGTGGCCAGAGAGGACATCTTGAAGGTTGGGGATCGAGAGACAATGGGGTGCGGTGTTCAAGCTCACAGCAGCCAGTTCTTCGCGGGTTTGGTCCGACAGCTTTTCCAAAGCAGCATAGCAGATCGAGGTGTGTCACTGAAATTTACAACGTGGTCGGGGTGGAAGGGTTAAATTCGGTCATGTTTCCTGCTATTTGGCCAGAGCGACTTTGGACAAGTCTCCCTACAGAAGCGAGCGGAGGTTCACGGATTTCCTGAGGGTGACCACCTCACTGCCGAGGCACGACATCACCTTCATGAAGAGGCCTGACGGCCGGCACATGGGCGAGGCCGGGCCCCCCGATCTGCTACCGGCGTCATGGCACTGGTGACTTGCGAATGCACAGTGGAACTGTCAAGCTGGTCAGTGAACTCCTATGTGCTCGTGCCTGCATTGTGAGCTTGTGCTCTCGGAAGAATGCTCCTTGGGCAGGCGGTCGTCGTGTTTCCCAATGCGCAGCTCGCTCAAAAGGCATTAGCTCACCACTCAGACCCAACATAGCAGGCGGTGCAAGGCGGCAACTACGTACGAAACAACATGGGCTCCCTGAAGTGGGCTCAGTATTCTGGTGGTGCGAGGATGAGAAGCAGCGCCAGGAGATCCAGGGCCGTTATATCGAGCTCTTCAGGCCGCGAAGATCGGCTCTCCGAGTCCCTTACTGCGACCCCGTGTCATCTGCAGGTCGAGCCACGCTGAGCTTGAGGAGGCCCGTACGTCGAGGCTCCCAGGAAGACTCAGCGCTCTGGTGGGGGTGCTGCAGACCTGGGCACATTGCTGAGGATGACGCACATGCCGCCGGCCCCGCGCAATGCGGCAAAGGATGCTGCAGCTGTCGCCTTAACCAACTTATTTTTGTCCAGTATGAGATGGCGGGTCCCGGTCTTTTTTTTTGCCCTTTTTCCTGTCTCATTCCTCTTCTGCTTTTCTTTCTTCTGGATGTGTTCTTCCTTTTTTTCTTTTTGTGTGCTTTCTTGTCGCTTTTCTTGTTGTGGCAGCAAGTTTGACAACCGTCGCACCGAAGAAGCACGGGAGCCAGAAGCTAGAGGACCAGAGGAACGCAGGCTTTTGCGCTCAGCCAACCAGCCAAACCGAGCCGCCAAAGCTAGAGCCAAGCCAGCACAAGCAAAGGGGACCAGGGGACCAGGGGAGCAGGGGACCAGGGACCCAAACACCAGGAGGGCCCCCGAAGACCAGGGACCAGGTGGCCAGACCTACCAAGGCCCCCCAGGGCGCGCCAGACCTAGGAAGCAAGGAAGCACAAAAGAAATCAAGACAGCAAGAAAGCAAAAAAGCAAACACTAAATGAAACAGAAACAAGAACGAAAAGAAGATAGCATTGAAGACAGCACGCTTGATCATAGCGCATCTTCCCGTCTTTATTCTGTCCAGTCGAAGTAAAACCAGTTACTAGAAGATTTCGAGTTCTTGTCACCCGGATTCGGGTTTCGAAGCTGCAGCCAGGTAAGTACGAAGTCATTCGAAGGGTGGCGTTGTGCCATCGCGCATCCCCAGACCGTAAACGCTAGATCTCGAGTCTCGAAGGCAAGATGGCCCGCAAGCCGCAAGCTTCTTGTGTGCAGTCTGATTCGCCAACTTGTCATCTGTACGACACCGACCGGCCACGGAAAACGATGCAAGCAGTACGTTGCTACTGTCTTCCAAGCTTTGGTTTCGCGGAACGCTGTAATTGCTTTGCGGATTCCAAGAGGTTTGCTCAAATGTTCGGAACTATGGATCTAAAAGGTCAAAGTTTTGAACGCAACATTCTGGGGTTTCCAGCTGAAGGCTTCGGGTTGGTTGTCAAGGGATCTGTCGCCTTCCGCGCACCTGCGCTTGCCGCCTGCTGTTCCAAATGCGCTTGCTGCACCGGCGCCGCAAGCTGCGCCAGTGCGAGGCGGCGGATACGTTCCTTAACCGTAATAAGTCCTCCCTACCTTTGGTTCCTCACAATGCTGATTCAAACCAAGGTCCAATGTTGGAGCTGAGAACCAAGCGTCGCTACATCGCTTGGTCCAAGCGATGTCACGAAAGCTAGAAAGGATTCTGGAGTAAAGAAGCCAAAATAGTTAGCAAGAGTGCTGCTTGAGAGTTTTTCCATTGTCGTTCCAGACGAATGTACACCAGAGCCTCTGTCTGTCTGACCAACGACACCACCACCGCCAACAACAACAACGACAAGAACAGCAAGCATGACGACAACGACAGCAACAACAACAACAACATTTCCAACAACACCAACAGAAGGAAGATGAAGAAAAACAGCGACAAGAGCAACAATACAAAACAACGACAGCAGCGACGACAACAACGATTACAACAACAACAACAACAACAACAAAAAACAACAAAAACAGCACCAACACCAACACCGACACCGACACCAACACCAACACCCACACCAACACCAACACCAACACTAACACCAGCACCAGCACCAACACCAACACCAACACCGACACCAACACCAACACCAACACCAACACCAACACCAACCCCAACACACACACACACACCAACACCAACACCAACAGTAGCAGCAACCAGAACAACAACCACAACCACAACCGCAAGCACAACCACAACCACAACCACAACCACAACGACAACCACAACCACAACCACAACAACAACAACAACAAGAACAACCACGACGACAACGACGAGGAGGACGACGACGACAACGACACCAGAAAACAACGACACAAGACAGGAGCTTCGAAATTGTAATCCCCCAATATTCAGATGCGAAACCAAACCCTGCAAATGGTAGTTCCCCAACTAGCTTGATGCAAAACACAAGCAAAACAAGACCCTGCAAATGGTACTTCCCCAATAGCTTGATGCAAAACACAAGCAAAACAAGACCCTGCAAATGGTAGTTCCCCAACAACTTGATGCAAAACACACGCAAAACAAGACCCTGCAAATGGTAATTCCCCAATAGCTTGATGCAAAACACAAGCAAAACAAGACCCTGCAAATGGTGGTTCCCCAATAGCTTGATGCAAAACACACGCAAAATAAGACCCTGCAAATGGTACTTCCCCAATAGCTTGATGCAAAACACAAGCAAAACAAAATTCTGCAAATGGTAGTTCCCCAATAGTTTGATGCAAAACACAAGCAAAACAAGACCCTCCAAATGGTAATTCCCCAACAGCTTGATGCAAAACACAAGCAAAACAAAACCCTGCAAATGGTAGTTCCCCAATAGCTTGATGCAAAACACAAGCAAAACAAGACCCTGCAAATGGTAGTTCCCAATAGCTTGATGCAAAACACAAGCAAAACACAAGCAACTGCAAATGGTAATTCCCCAATAGCTTGATGCAAGACACAAGCAAAACAACACCCTGCAAATCAGTTTGCTGTGTTTGCAGCCCAAACGAGCGAGCCAGACTTAGGAAAGCAAACTGGGGCGCGCCAGATCTAGGGAAAAAACCCCTCGGCGTTTGCAATCGCATGCAAGAGGGCTGACATGCAAGGCGTGTTTTTCACCGCCATACCAGGTTAGACTAGCTTGCTAACGTACTCGGCACTAAAGTCTGTTCTCCTTATAACTTATAACACTTTTTGCTCCCATTTGTTGTGCCACATTTGTTGTGTCATCACAAGTTTACCACGACGACAGATTTTGCAGACCCTTGATGCCGAGGGCTGGACCGGCACGCCGAACGCAGGCAGCCGCCAATATTTGATGATCTCGGGCCCTCGCGTTTTGATGTCGCGACGTAGAACACTCAGGTTGGGCTCCGGACTGGGCTGCCTGGGGCTGGGATCCCAGGGTCCCAGCTTCGTGGACTCTGCTCCAGAATCTCCAGAATTCGCCTTTTTTCAGGTGAGGTCTCCACCGACCCCTCCTGGGGGGCCAAGGGAGGTGCCATGCACGCTGCGGGGACCGGGTCGCTTCCGGCATGTGCTTCTGAGGGGAAGCTGGAGTGCACAAGCTGCGCCTGGGCAATCTGTAGTAACAGTATCATGATCTTCAGTTGCCACAGCTGCCAGGTATAGTTGGGCGACCAGTGGCAAAGGCCCATCGAGCCAGAGTTATGCGATCGTCACACTAGGGTCTTGTGGGCTTCGGGCAGGACTTCGAATACTGCACAGCACCAACCTTCTTTCATTCAAGAACGATAGCTTGCTGGCTTAAGACTTAAGAGCGGCGAATTAGGAGCTTAATTTGATGCCAGTGACCGGTTCTGCTGTTGATGCCAGTGACCTGTGCTGCTGTTGCCAGGACTCTTTGGCCCGTCAGCAGGCTTGCGTGGATGCAGAAACTTTGGTCTTTTTGCCTTCCATCAGTCGTTTGCTGTGCTTGGAGCTGAATACTTATACCATCGGAAAGGCGAGGAGATGTAATCAAGGGAGTGGCCAAGCTTTGGCAGGGAAGTTCTGCAAGGCAACATTGGGCAAAGCCCCTCAGTATATAGCAGGGCCTAGTGCCTAGCAGGAACGCTGGTCAGGATGGAATGGAGGTCCATCATTTTACGCGCCCAATCGAGAGTGCTAGACGTGTCCAAGACTGATACCAGGTGGAGCTGGACCATACACGAGACAGTGACCCAGCAACTGTCAGGACCGCCCACATTGAAGCGTGACCCAACTTCGGATGCCTTGATCGCCCTGTAGGAGCTGTCGACCTTCCAACCACGTATCAAGGGATCTTTTCCAGTGAGGATGGGATCTTGCGTTGGAGCTGGGGGGAAGCAGCAAGGCTGTTTTCCTGGAGCTCGGAGGTCGGAGCACCGAGCTCAAAGCGTAGCGTAGGGCGCTCGGGCGCACGGATCCGGCAGAAGCTCCAAGCAGTGAGCCGAGCCAGTTCAAAAAAGCGTTCCGGGCTCTCTTTTGCTGCATCATGTCTTCAAACTACACCCGCCAAGCTTGTCCTTGGCAGGTCAAGCCCAACGGAGGCCCCACGTCCGTCTCACATCTTGGACCCACTTCGTAATGCTCGTGCTCAGACCGCGACGTGGTCACCATCACTTTCGGAACTGGAGAGATCAGCGGAATCTTCATGAAGGCAGGTCTGCAGCAAGCCAGTACTGCACCTCTGAGAAGGTAGGTTTCCGGATGGAGTATCAGCGAGTGTCCAATCCTTAGACTAAGCTACAGGTAGGTAGCAGGGTTTTGGTATGCATGGTGTCTCGCCTTTGCAAGCTTGCTGTGGCAGCGTGCCAATTCGGTTCGGAGGTAGTTGTTGCAAGGCACCTCAAAACGGCATCTAGACTGGTTGAGATTTTGTTGAGATCAACCAAGGGCAATCCAGACTTCCACATCCCATGCCACTGTGTGTGACAGGAAGCACATACCCTCAAGCATCCGATCTCTTTATATTGAGCGTCTGTTTGTGGTTGCCCATGGCGACATGCTGTGTGACAGAGATGGACCCGGACCCGCCGCTGATGACGAAACAGAAGTCTATAAGCAGCCTGTCCACTCATGATCTTGGCGCTCCGAGCGACGAGCTCCTCCGCAAGTCCTGCGACCACTCGGCCTTCCGACTGGTGGCTCCCAGGATGCTCGGCAAGAATCGAAGAATCCTGTAGCTCTTAGTTCTCTCTGCATCCTACGGTCCTACTGCTTGTAAGGATACTGGACGAATGTGCGAACCTTGGTGCGAGAAGCATGCCGCTGCAAGCGCTCCGGAGTCGCACAATGCGCACGACACCCACACACCGGAGTCGTGTGGCTGCAAGCATGCCAATCCAGGCTTTACAGAGAAGCATGGGCATTGATCCCTTCCATTCCTATCATAGGAGAGATTCCATCGTGTGCTCCGAGCCGCCTCCGACTTCACCTCACTTTGATGAGATTGCTGTGACACAAATCATGTCCAACGATTTCGAAGTGGACGAGGATGGCTTGCTCCATCTGGACGGCGAGGATGCTCTTGTGAGGAAGGTTTCTAGCAGGATCGACGAGACTGGAACGCATACATCCAGTGCTCTCTGGAAGGACCTGTAGAGCAAGTGGGGAGCTTTTGACAAGACAGCCAGAAACATTAATTCCCGTGTGTTACTTGTAGCAGGACCCGGAGCAAGGAGTCATTCTTGTCGACTGGGACGACACGCTCTTCGCTACCACCTGGCTTGCTGGAAAGAGCGAGTTCAAGTCTTGGCAGCGGGAATGGGTCTCGGGTGAACCGCCAAAGTTGTCCGAAGAGGATGCACGTGACCTGGCGGAGCTGGACAAAGCCGCCCGGGCCTTTCTCTGCGCCGCCTCTGCCCTGGGTCAGGCCCTGCTCCCAGGGTCCCACGTCTGCTCTCTGCTTTGCATGGCTTTTCCCGAAGCCCCGTGTCGGACAGAATGTTCCAACCGGAGACGAGCTGCACCAGCCCTCAACTGCTCCGAAAGCGACAGGTCGTTTGCGTCACGCTCTCCCGGAAGCCCTGGCAGCATAACACCATGAACCTTGCTTACATTGGATTCGTGGGGTCAGGGCATACGGTCATGAATCGACCATGACTGCGAGCAGTCATGAACGCCTTAGCGCTTGTTTGAGCTGTTGCAGCTTGAGCTTTCCATCGCTGCATGTTGTGGGTGTTGAAGATGTCATAGAAGAAACCTCGAAGTCTACCACCGAAGCCATTGTCAGAAAGAAACTTTGCCCGACGAATAGCTCTAAGGAAGGCCTTCATGCCCGAACTCGCCGAAGCATGGGAAGAAGCAGGACCTACGGTGGGTTTGGCTTTAGAGACCCAGGCATTGTCGTCCTTTTTGCTTCACACTGATCCCAAGCCCGGGTGTCCAGGTGTGGAGGTGATCTACGCCAGTGAGGTGATGCTGCGGCGGCACTCTTCAGGCCATCAGCAAAGCGAAGAGAGCTCAGAGAGCAAGAAAGAGCAGACTGTATTGGGCCACAGGCGGCGGCGAGTGCCGCCACGCCTCCGGGCCGGGTCTGGTCGAGCAAGAAGTGGACCGGGCTGACAACTTCAGGGCTTTGTCAAGCTTTGCTCCTTTCTTGTTTTGTTGCAGTTGTGAGGCTTTAAGGAGTCGCTTGTAAAGGTGACATACAGGAATCCGGATGCCTCGCGATTCGGTCAGCCCTCTGGGAGGGTGCGCGAGGTTTCTTTCAGATTTGTGTTCAGGGTTTGTGCTGCACTGTTTCGAGGAACCGTGCCCAAAATCGAAATTAAATTGGGGCAACGCATGCTTTGCAGCTTCCTTTGAAGCAGAGGTAGTCCTCATGGGCCAGTCGATCAAGAAGAAAGAGACGGCGATGAGGCGAGTCATCAACAAAATATATGGAAAAGGGAGCTGGAAGAACGTGGTCAGCATCGGAGACGGCGAGGCCGAGTTCAACGCACTGCGGGACATTTCCTTCAAACACACCAACCCAATGAGTGGTGTGACTGGCAGCCAAAAGCGCTTCCGTATGAAGGCCGTGCAGATGTTGGATTCCCCAACCTGTAATGAACTGACAACGCAGCTACAGATCCTTCAGGCTTGGATGCCGGCCCTGATGCACTTGGACGATGATTTTTTCCTGACCCTTAGCGATGGTGAGGAGGATATCCTTGCCATGCACAACATCCTCCTCGAGCGCCTCGAAGGCCAAGGCGGCCAAGCGAGCTAACGAGCTAAGGCCAACTAGTTGGGCTTCGCCTTGGAACACACCCCACACCCTGCCTGATCCCTGCGCCTTCCTGCCAGCAGCGCGGCTGGCGTCATCCACGAAAGCCCTTTTTTTTTTAGTGCTGGGGAGGCTTTGCCCAGAGGGTAACGCCAGGAGCTTCCCCGCCTCAAACAGGGAGGTCTGAGAGCTTCCCGCAGAGGGATGGCCTAAGACTTCAAGAAGCTTAGCAGCACAGTATCCTGTCATCAGATCTCACTGCTCACGCATTGCAGCAAAGACCCTTTACTGGCCATACCTCCACTTTCAGAATTTCAATTTCTTTGGACCCACGTTGCCCCTTCGCGACTCGAGTCGCCACACTACACCCCATACCTATCTTCGTTGTACAGATGGGTTACGTGGGTGCCCCAACCTGTGGAGGCCCTTCTGGCGCACTCTCAGGGGGCGTGACATAATTCTTTATGGTTTACAGCGCGGCTGCCGGCGCCTCTAGCCTGCTTGGGAGAGAGCACCACATATCGTAGCAGTGCTCGACAACGCACCATGAGCCAAGTGATGCCTACTCTGTCGCTATGCATGCTTGCACGCAGATCATGTGCACTCATCTAGAAGCAGGCGTAAGTGGCGTAAGGCGTGAGAAAGCCTTCATGTCACGAAAGCTCCTCGTGAAGGAGCTTCGTTCATTACCTCACAGAGTGAGCTTGGGGTTATCAGGGAGGGGTGNTGCTGCTGATGCTGGCCTGGGCGTGTCGGCTGATGCTGCTGATGCTGGTCGTATCGTGGCCACGTTGTGCGTGCGTCTCTAGCATTCTTGCTCTAGGCGTGCTGCAACATGTCTGTCTGTATATGTTTGGCGAAAAGTTGGTATGTTGGGTCAAAACCTGCTTCACCTGTCGCAGTCTTTGTCTGGCAAGGAGTTAATATGTTGGATCAAAACTGCTCTTATTGACATGTTGGATCAAAACTGCTCCCGGCAGTGTTGTTCTCTGCAACTTTCTGTCTGCTGCAATGCGGGCTTGCTCCTGCAGCTTCGTTACCATGGCAGCATCAGTGAGAAGCAAGCTGAAACTTGGCATTTCTAAGAGTCGTTGTGTCGCCAACCCTGCCCCTGCTAGAGCTTTCGTCCCAGCCCGTGGCTCTCAAGTATTTACGGTCTACTACGTCTGCGTATACAGCATGCAGCAGCATGTATGACATGCATGTATCCGTTTTTCTGTCTGTCTGTCCGTCCGTCTGTCCGTATGTACATGCTTACAGACATCATACAAGCGAACGACCAAACGTAGCTCGCACTCGCACGCGGCCATACCTATGCAGAGTCATGCAGAGAGATGGATTAGATAGACGGACAGACAGATACACAGAGAAACTATGATAGACAAATCGACAGATAGACAGACGGACAGACGGACAGACATATAGGCAGATAGACACAAAATACAGACACACAGACACAGACAGACAGGCAGGGAGGCAGACAGACAGATAGATAGACAGCGAAACACACGGACAGAGACAGACAGACAGCCAGGCAGGCAGACAGCCAGCCAGGCAGGCGGGCAGGCAGGCAGACAGACAGATAGGTAGACAGATAGATAGATATATCGACACCTAGACAGCTAGACAACAAAGCAGGTAGAGACAGCGGGACAGCTGGATAGATGAACTTCTAGACAGATAAACAGATAATCAGATAGACAGATACACTGATAGACAGACAGACAGACCGACAGACAGATAGATAGATAGACGGACAGATAGACAGGTACCTAGGTAGGTGGACAGATGGATAGGTACCATGTTTACAGGGACAGATCCCACACTTTGCTGTTCGTAGTTGCTGTGATATCTTGACACAGGTGCATAGGTGTGTGCTTGCATGTGTAGGTCACCGGCGTGCACATGCAGCCACTCGTGCGAAACCAAGCTCATACTTACCTACAGCTAAGGTACACACACGTTGAGACCTGTGTGTGTGTAAATATACGCGCCGTTGAGATCCCACAGACAATTCGACATGGGTAGATGAAAGATGTGTGCATAGTCCGATGCGGAGAAATGTATGTGTCAGGGCACAAGTTCATGATCATCTACTGTGCACAAACACAATTCCTCAACGACGGTGGCGCTCTACAGATTCACGGGAACTGCCCTGGAGCTGGGATGGAATTGCTGTGCTTGGACAACCACACAGCGGATCTGCACTCCCAGAGCCCAGTCGTTGCAGTCAGCTGCGGATACTCCCTCCAGAACTGGAGGGTTTTCCAGTTTCATCAGCGTTTCAATGGCCTATAAACTCGTGACTTCGGAGTGCCCGAAGAAACCTTGGAGCATCGAAGCCGGTCCCATGCCTGCGAGTGATTGGGGTTCTGAAGGCATGGAGACTTTGGTTGTCTTCTTTGCTCGAAGCCCGTGAGCGGAGAAGTGGCAGTGGCAGGACCACATTTGCCTCGGCGACATCTGCACCCACGGCAATTTCATCTCGGTCACCGAGGCACAGCCAACAAATTACATCAGGTGATATTGGTAGTTGGTACCTGAACAGTCGATGAGGTGTTAGTACAGCCAGGCACCCACTGGTGTAAAGGTCCCGTCTGTGGGAGGAGCAAGGAAGACCTATTGACGTATGATATGGCATGATTCATGTCCATCTGTTTGTAAACGATCCACATCTGTATCCACACTCGTACTGTCTGCATACTGTCTGCAGGAAACGGAGCAGCCTTTTAGCCTGGTACCCTTCGATGGCATCTTCGGGTGGCCCTGCTACAAGAGCTCTGGGCGGGCTTCGGGGTTGTCCACTGAGGGCAGAAGGCTTGCATGTTAAATTCTTACTCCCATGTCACCTCGTTGCTTGGGGTTCAGAATCGTTGGACTCTACTTTCTTGGCAGATGCATCTGGGTTCAACCACGTCCCATAGACTAGAGCCTCGGTTGTCACTACATGGAGCCGTGCGGTCCCAACTTCACAAAGGCTTGCAAGAAGCGACAGTTAAATTGTCAAGGAGGCAGCAATATGCAGTCTTTGTGTCAACATCACCTTTGATGCATCTCATCCGGACATTTTGGCTCAAAGTCTGTCTATTTCGTTTTGCCCGCAGCTCGTCCGGAGTCTTCGTAGCACACCGGAGCGGCAGGTAGGACACATCTGGGGTTCCCGCCCTGATGGTGTCGCTTGCTCCTTCTTAGACCTTTGCACTCTGGTCTAGTGGATGTGTTTTGCACTGGCGATGCCGTTGCTGGTGGCAGTGGGTGCGCTTGTGGTAGCGCTTCACACGCGGCACTCTTGCAAAGACTTGGCACTATGTTCTCGGCTGTTCGCGAAACCACCCTTTGCAAATCGTGCAGTCTAGCCTGTGGCGGCGTCTTCATTGCAGGGGTGCGGCATAGCAACCTGTCGAGCTTCCTCTTCTCGGTTGCCGACGTTCCCCGCAGGGTTGATCAGCTTCGCCTGGAGGCACTGCCAAAAAGGACTTTGGTGGTGTCTGTGTTGGAAAGCAGGGGTTCCTAGGCATGCTGACACGGCGCAGCGATTGACGCCAGAAGGTCGCCAGAGCCGGCCGGCTGGCTGGCTGGCTGGCTGGCTGGCAACCGTTGGTACCACGCTTGGTCCCCAGCCGGTCAGTGGCGCGTGCGAGCCGGGCAACCAGTTCACTGACTTGTGCTTGCCATGATGGCTGACAGCTGCATCCGGAGCTGCATTCGGCATGTGCCGCCATCCCGCGACGATGAAATCGCCGCTGGTCGCAGTGATGAAGGCTTGCGGCGTTTGGCGGCGAGGGCGCTCAAAAAGGCCCGCCTTTGCTCGTCCCACGTTGCCAGCTTTGCTGCGTCATTGCGAATTCACACCAACCCCCGCCCCAGGTCTTCCAGGCATCCAGCAAGGTTCAACTTGTGCTTGTTGTTCAGCTGCCTTCTGTCCCTCAGTCAGGGCTGCGGGTTGTGGATGCCAAGTCGTGCACACGGAAGGGCAAAGATTTCAGTGGTACGGCAACAACAGGGCAATGGTGACAGGGGCACAAGTGCTCCAAAGCCAACGTGCACCGTCCATGACCCTCCATGCCCTGGCAGTTACAGGGTTTTCATCCCCATAAATCCCAAGAAAGACGGCTTCCGTTTCTGTGGTGGCAACAACTTGGTACATGGGTGCAAGGAGGAGACATGGGTGTTTGGAGGAAACGCAGGTTAGCGGGTCATGCCAACCGGGCCTCCGCATCATTCCGCATCTGCGTGGTAATAGAACTGGCAGGCCTAATCCCAAGTGCCTGCTGTTGATCCTCCGCACCGGCTCCTCTTAGTTTCCCGACATTTCTTGCCGAGCGGCACTGCGTTGTTGGCAGCCTCATGCGTTGACATCAATGTCCACCGTCTGTGGCGGCCTTGCCGGGTGTACTGCCACCCACCATCGGTTGGGGAGTACACCTGAGCTCTGCTTTGAGCCGCGAAATGTTTGAGGCGGTTGTTACTGCCATTCAATCCATCGTGCATCTTCCTGTTTTCACGTGCGATCTTCGGACAGGTGCTGGTCGCGAGTTTGGGCTTTTGAGCGTGCTTGTAACCATGCAGCGCCTTCTTTGCCACATGGATTCGTCAAGTTTTGCTGCCAGTGCCGTCCGGTCCAAGCTTCTTCTGTCAACCGGACAGTCTCGAATTGTTTGCGTTTTGCCTTGTGTGTCAGTCAGTCCACCGCATTGTTTGTGTTGCATGTGAGAACTCGTGAGACTCGTGGTGGTTTCTGTAAGGGTTCGTGATGGTTTCCAGACCAGGCGACCGACCGAGTCAGCTTTCAGTAGTTCTTCCATGCTGTTTCAGCTTGTCAATGATGTTCCATGCTTGAAGTATTGAACAGGCCCCACGGATGGTAGCGGGGGTCGCAGGCCGCCCCCACCCTGCCACCCGGCGAAACCGCGCTGTTCGCTCGGCAGCTCAAAAGGCTGCCAGCCGGGCAGTCCATGAAAAGTACGTTGTTCCTTGGATACAATCTCACCACGCTGAGCACCACTCACATATTGTCAGTTTGGACTTGCGGCTGTTTGCCACCCCACCACAGTCCCGTCTGGTGGACCGATGTTTCCATCTAAACGCAGGGCCGTGCATCGCCATCGCCAGCGGGCCATTGCAACTGACAGCTGAAAGCTTCATGTTTGCAGCAGTTGGTGTTGGGGACCCCGATCTCTACATGACTGATGAGAAACATCCAAAGCCTTTGAAAGCTTCGCTGCCAGTTGCTCCAGCCTTTGCAGCGCGCTGTCGCGACTTTCAGGTTGGGGCTGCCGCAAATGTCGCAGGCGCCGCACTTCAACGTAGCTGGCTCGGAGGTCTTGCTTGGGGTCGGCTTGTCAGGGGTATGGATGCTCAAAACAGTGGGGGTTCACAGAGATAGGCATTCTCTCGACAGCACGTTATGTGATAGAGGTCAGCTGACAGCTTTGAGGCGCAGCTTTCGCATCGCTGGCTATTCCGTGTGTAGTTCGTGCATGTGGGCTTCGGTGCCCACATTTCCCAGTTTCCCCACAAACCTCAACCCCTTACAAGGTGCTGGATTGCATGATCCGAGACAAGGCGTGGCCGGTTGCTGACCGCTCAAATCGTTGCAGTGTCAGCTAAGTCGCGACTTGTGTTTCGAGCTTCCGAAGGTTCTGAAGAAAAACTTATTTTCTGTATTCCTAGCTGCCGACGATCGTGATGAAAGCGAAATCTCCTTCGGGGAGTGGAGGCCTCAAAGGGCTTTGTCGGGTTGGAAAATTGACAGTATGTGAATATGGCGGGCACCATCACCGAAATGTTGCCTCAAGCACACCACCAGCAAGATTCAGTGCGTAGGGTTTTCAAAGCCTCCAGAAGCCTCAAGGTTCAAGAGTGAGCGCATGGCAGACCAGCTCTTTTGGGTGCCTGTGTCGAACCCCGGCTACTGGCAGGACGGGCTTTCAACTTGATGCAGCGACTTCCAAGTGTAGCCCTGAGTTCCATGTGCACCACGGAGGTAGAGATGGAGGATGTCGCAGTTGGTGACAAGCTCCAGGGCCTGTGCAGCGGCAAATGTCAGGCTGGGCCAGAGCATTCCGCTGTATTTGCCCCAAGATCCCTGCAATCCGGGCGATTGTAGATTCACATTCACTCCGCCTATTGTTCAACAGGCGGCTGTGGACACTGGCACTTCGCTCCTGGCCGGACCGTCCGATGTCGTCCGCACCGTGGCCGACATTGGGTCGGTTGTGGCTCGGTTTGGGTCTCCTGGTACAAGGAGGTTCCTTGTGCGGCAGAGGCAGCCTACTCTCTTGCAATTTCTTTTCGCCCTCCCGTCTGAGGCACTTTGACCAAGAGGCGGCAGCTGACTAGAATGCTGTGCAATTGGTGATTGCTGACATGGATGGGACTTCGAGCGAGGCAGTGGAGGATCGAGGTGTAAGGGAAGCTTGTTGCACAGGTTGCCATGATGCAACCTTCATTGTCTTTCGTGCGCTTCGGCTCTTGTTCTGGTGTCGTCATGTGCTGCCATTCCGTTACATAAAGTCATGGCGACCTGCAAATCATGTGAAGCTCGGCCTTCAGCCGCATTTGTCATGTCCCGGTCCGTTGAACCCAAGTCGGTGTAGAAGACCTACCGAACAGAAGGAGGCACATGTATAGGTCCAACTGCTGAATCCACCTCACATGCTGCTCGGGCCAACGCCGCTCAGTGCTGCGCCGGCAGTGTCATGGCCCCTCGGCTCGTGCCTTTTGATGGCGGGAAGCTGAACCTGTTGCTCCAAGTGCCATGTGGAATGCCCTCCTCCAGGGCGCCCCACACCGACACTGGGGGCAGAGTGCGCTGTGCATCTGTGCCAGCAGTTCGTGGCATGTCTGAAAAATTCGAAAAACTCTTCGAGCATCGGCCCAACTTGAGACACTCCAAGCAGCTGAGGTTGTGCCGGTGGTGCCCTCGCCTCCACCCTGGTCGCCGGCCTGTGCCGCAGCCGGGGCCCAGCTTCTCGGAGCAGAAGTCGCCGGCCTGTGGTCTTCCCTGGCAGCTCGTGGTCTCGACGCAGGTCCGCTGTGCTCAGCTCCGAGCGAAACCTGCGTCCCGCGAAGGAGACCTTGAAAAGCAGTGGCAGGCCAGTGCTGAAGGGCTGCGGAAGGGTCTGCAGAAGGGTCTGGTGGAGAGAGTGCACAGCCACGTGATGGTGAGAAGGAATACTACGAGCGAGATGAGCGAGACGCCAAAGAGGGCTGGGCGATTGATGTTTTGGACGATGACACGTGTCGTGGTAGCACAACGCTCTTTTTGCCAAGAGACGTCGAACGCACCTGCCCAGGAAATTTTAATGTCGTTGTTGCAGTTGTTAATGGACACTTTGGACAGGTTGTTGAAGCAGATCCTGACTCCGTCTCCGCGGCAGTCCAGAGTCGTTCGTCCAATGCTCGGAGATAAAGTTGCATGGCTCATCCTGGCTCCTTTCCTGCTAGCTGCTAGCCCATCGCTGCCCATCACTACATTCGTTTGAGCAAGCCTGTGGATCCTCCAGCTCAGACCGAGGTCACCATTCACTTCACGGCGAGAGTTGTTGATGGAGACATTTTCGAGACTACGAGAGAGGATGACACCGGACCTCTGAAGTTCCGAATTGGGCATGGCGAGGTCATGCGAGGGCTGGAAGAGTCAGCACCTCATCTGATTTCCTGTCGTGTCGTTGACCAGTTGACCGCATGGTAATGCAATGCTGGAGTCCGCGGTGCACGCGTTGAGGTCATGAGCATGAGCAAGGGCGAGATCTCAAGGTTCTACATCGCTCCAGAGCTGGCATTCGGAGATCAAGGTCGAGATAAGGTGCCTCCGGGGTCTTCCCTGGAGTACGAGATCGAGCTCGTTAATGTAGTGGACATGGACCCGGACGTGGACGAGTTTAATGAAGATATTGAGATCCCAAAAGACTTGGACAAGATGGGCAAAAATGATGTCGGCGAAGGCGTCCAAACAGCTAATGGGGGCCTGCGCGGGAAAAACATTTGCAACATGCGCTTCTAGACAGATTTAGCCATGCCTTGGTAGGTGGCAAAGATCCACTCGGGAAGTTCTATTGGGAGAGACATGGCCAGGACCCGGACAGTAGACCGCTACAGACGGAATGGCCGATCATGTCGCCAGATGTTGTAAGGCTGTAGGGCATGATTGATGTAGGGACCTCAGAAACTATGTTGCTCTTCTTGTGGGTGTTCTTGAAGATGATGCCGCTGTTGTTGCTGCTGCTGCTGATGATGATGATGAGGGTGATGATGATGATGCTGATGATCATGGTGACGTGGTGGCGGTGAAGGCGAGGACGTTGTTGGCAATGTCAGTTCTCAGATGTACAGGAGCGTTGGGTAGTCTCTTCTGGGCAGGACATGCTCGTCTTCATTCCCATCGATCCTGCCGTCTCGAGCAGGGATGTGGACTGCTTGTTTCTCGGTTCTGCCATACTTGGCTTGCGAACATGGGCATGTCTTTATGCCCCCGCCACCAGTTACGCCACAGTCGTTGAAATACAGCAGCAAACGGTGGCTCCAGGCTCTTGAAGAATCACATCTCTGCTACAGTGGCCGGTGAGGTGCCTTTCCTGCATGGAACGAAGAAGTTGTGTGAGTCTCGAATCCACACCCCGGAGTGCCCTGCGGCTGTTCAGAGGCCGTTTTCGACGGAGAGCCCGGCCTAGAGATCGACCAGGATGAGAGCGACTGGGAGATCGAGACCCGCGCCGGGCGAAGGGTTCTGTGCATCCGGCTGCGGAAGGCCGGATCAAAAGGGCGGTCTACCTGGGGTTGCAGCAGGGACGAAAGACTAGCCTTGCGTCGCTGTCCTGTTGGATAGGAGTCCTGAAGCTACAGTGTCATGGAGCGTCATCCGCAACTCACAGCTTCACAGCCTTTTTTGCAGGATCACGAGTTCAAGAGATGGCCGCCGCATCTCCTGAAATGACGGCCAGAGATGGCCAGAGAATCTCAGAACTGTGCGGAGAAATCGTCAGAAACCGTTCGTGGCCCAGTTGCGCTCGAAATTTAGTTTGTGCTACCCTGGCCGAAACTGAGTTGGACAGAACTCAGAACAGACTTCAGTCCAGCGGACCAAAGTGTGATGGCGCCAGCTGCTTTTGGCGCTGCTTGTTTTCCTGCCAGGATGTCGGTTCATTTTTGCAAGTGTCAGTCTCTGTAGGCAGTGCAGTAGTCGCCTGAATAGAAAAGTGCAGGCTGGGCGTCAAGGAAGACTGTTCCAACTTCGACTCGCTGCCGGACCGGGCTTTGCACCACCTTGCCACAGTACGCTACAGCATGTTGTTTCAAGACCAAAGTGCTGCGACGATAGCTCCATTTCTGGGCCCAGGTCTTCATTAGCATGGGCACAGAAAAAGTCACCGTAGGCCTTGTGTGGGCGATGCCTCCATGCAGAGTTGGTCGAGCTCGGAACAGCAGTCTGCGATGATGGCAGACGCTTTGTGGATGCGGTGAACCTGGACAGATCTGGACAGGAAGGATCCAGCTCCGGGGACTTGCAGCTGTGTGGTACCCACCGTGAGTCTCTTCGCCTCACCCGCAACCGTGCGTGCTGGGAGTCAGTTGCCGTTTGGCAAGCAGCCTTCATCAGTAGTGCATGTAGTGCCATCATAGACCCATGTACGCCGGAGAGGAGAACTTCGGGAAGGCGGTGCAACGGCACTCGTAGAGGAGGGAGTGGCACTCGTAGAGGAGGGAGTGTCTATGCCGCTGACCTGTGTCATGTAAGCCCCACACGAGGCGCTCGGCCCTTTCTTTTTCTGCTTTTGCTTGATTTCAGTACTGCACGCAGATTCCAAAGTTGGTCTTCAAAAACCAGCCCTCAGGAGGAAGGGGCTCATTTCGAATGAAGAGTGGCCCCTCCCAGGTCCTTCTGGTGCTTTCGTCCCCGGGTGCCATTTATTCTTTTTGTGTTTGTTGCTTTTCGCTTCTTGCTGACCTGATTTTCGCCTTGCTTCTGTTTTGCTGTTTTGCTGCTGTTGCCTGCCTGTTTGTGATTCTCGGTCCATGTGCCGTCTTCGTAGTCTTACGTTGGTTTGACTGTGGGTCGTTTGCCTGTCTGTTTTTGCAATCTACCGGGAAACTCCAACGGGCGGTCGTGGCTCTGTTTTGTGTCAAGCTGTGAGCGGCTTCCAATTTGCAGGTTTTTGGTTTGCGGTGGCCGTTATTTAGTAGCTCGCAACAGAACACACTGCACATCGGAATTCCCGAATAATGTGCGGCGAAACAAAACGACCGTAATTTGCTGCCAAACAACTTTATGACCACATAATCCTTTGCAAGCTCGAATTCTTTGGCAGCTTCTCGCAAACAAGGGAAGGACCGAGCCTGACCTCAAAAACCAATAACTGTTGAGCACACGTTCTTGAACAGAAAAACTCTCCACCCTGAACGTCAGACTGAATTGGCCATTTCCAATTCGTGCAACCAGCTGAGGCATTCGTGGGGTGTAGCCTGTGGAGGTCTTTTCTTTCGGAATTGGAATGACTGAAGCTGAGCAGATTGTTCCCAGTGAGGGCTTCGAAGGCCCGGCTTTCCTGAAGTATCGGAGCCTAGAAAGGCCTAGCACGTCTTTTGAATTTTGAACGTAAGTATCCCACAATGTGCATGCTTTCCAGGATCTCGGGTTCGTCATGGCTGGCCACACCTTGAAGCTGACAGCAGAGGCTTGTGCCAGAGCATCGTCGGCAAGCGTTTTCTTAATCGCAGCACGCTGCAACTCGCAGCAGGATTACGTCGACCGTGACGGCCATACCTGCACGGTCATGCCGGCGTGTGCTACTGCTCATCGTCGCAGAGCATCCTCTTGCAGAATTGCTCTGCGAATTTGCCGGCCAGTTGTCGCTGATGACCATGGACGTGCCACCTCCGAAAGGGCCGCTCTTCATCTTCGGCGATCCTCTCCTGCGCAAGTGCCCTGCGAGTACATTAGGTCAGGGCATGCCGATAGGCATAGCTGTCACATTTCAAGTTCTTGGTCCACGAGTGTCGTGCACCCATGTCATCCGTGGGAGGTACTACACGGTCTACGACCGCGAAAACCTGCAGGCTGGGAATCGCAACCGCAAATTCGTCACTTCTTCGCAGACCGTCATGCAGTTGTGGGAATTGGTATGAACTGCAAAAGGGTGGGAAATATACATATAGATGCAATGGGTGTTGACACATTTAGCTTTAGGCGCAAGGTCCGCTGCTCACGCTGGTCAGACCTTCCTTGACACCATCTTGTAACATCGTCTACGGCACACTCGAACACTTCAACCGAACATGAACACACATGCTCTGCCTGCGCAGCTGGAATCGCTGAGGTGTGCTGAATGACTACTTCCAGCAACCTGCCAGCCCGAAAGCCTTCATGAAAGCAAGGTGGATCAGAGTTCATCACCCCCAAAAACGTGCCTTTGGAAACGAAAAGGTTTGCCACTACCACCTTCCACGCCTACAAACCTCCTGCAGGTTGGTTTCGCAATGGCTGCGCAGCCAAGGCGCGGGGACGGCAAAGCCTGACTCGAACGCCTGATGACCTGCAAAAGTGGCGCAGCAAGAGTCTCGACAAGCGCTTGGTTGTCATGGATCCGATCGGGGAGTAGCTGTGTAGCTTTTACAAAGTTCAGGCAGCTATTGGCTCCCTAAAACCCTTCCTGGGAAGCGGAGGGGGAAGTATCCCAAGGAGCTGCAATACAACGACTGACAAAGTATAATGTGTCGCCTAAAGATTGCCTGTAGTTACTCCTTATGGCGATCCTGACAAATTTTCGGCTCAATCCTGAGATTCTGAGCCGTGGTTTTTCAGACGCACACACACACACACACCAAGCGTAAGCGGTGATGGCCAAGTACAGCTCGGCAAGTCAGCAATTATCCACGCTTCAAGCTCTTCAACGCGAGCTGATGTGTAGCACGTTTTTGGCCTGACATGGGCGCGGGACCTAAAGAGAGGAGTGGGAGGCCGAGCGGGCGAGCGGGGAGGCAGAGGGGGCGTGGCAAATCCGAGGCGAGCTGGAGCCTGAGCCGTCTCCTCAGCTGCAAGCACTGCCAACTGCGCACTCCGCTGCACCCCCGCGGTCCAAAGAGGATGCGGTCTTGCTTCGGCTTGCTACTGGAGTCCCATCCTGGCATCCGTGCCGTCAGCCAAAGCTAAGATCCACCATGGACGCGGAAGGCGATGCTGCCAGGTGCCGGGTTGCCGTTCTGTGTTGGGCATGGGCCAGACTTGCAAGCTTCCGGCGTCTGTATCCGATGTGAACACCTTTCGACAAAAGTTTAAAAATGCAGAAGCATCAGAAGCAGTGTGCAGGAGCTTGTCCCAGCTTTGGACCTGAGCTCACGAAATTACCCTCGGCAAGATCCTGAATTAGGCAAACAGCAGCGTTCCCAATCGTGTGAGAAGCCCTGATGTATGCGGATCTTGTGTCTTTGCCCCAAACATGTGTTCGGGTTGAGGAATGTTGAATCGAAGTTCTGCACTTTGTTTGCAAGGCGGTGTGCCGAAGAGGTGGATTTCGGTGCAGATGGCCTGGCTGCCTCGGTTTCTCTTGAGTGGGGACGTTTTCAGAAGCGTCGAAGCGTGACACAGACAGCTATGTCCTGTCCTCGACCGTACCAGGAATCTAGGATGAGCCGTTTTGCAGATGGCAGCTGTAAGACACCATGTCTGCGACTTAGGGTCCTAGCCTGTCGGTGTTTTCGCAAGATTCTCTGACTCAAAGTTCCGAGCCAGGAGATGCAAGCCAGTTCTGCACTTAGAGGGGGTCCATTCTCTTACCACAGGGTGACTTGACTGGCCCCGGCCCAGCGAAGGGGTGCTAAAGCGGCTAGAGTCGGGGTAGAACAAAGAGACCATGTGCACGGGAGTTGTTTATTCATTCCCAGGTCCAAGCCTGTGCACGGGAACATGTGGAAAGGGCAACGCTTCCGCCATGAATGTGAAGATTTGAATGTGGAGTGGATTTTGAGGGGAGATGTTTGTCTTGATGCCCAAAGGCAAGATCCACCATCTGCAGCAACTGCGGCAACCACATGAAAAAACGGAAGGTGAATGTGAGTTTTTTGAAGGGAACCGTTTGTTTTGATGCCTGGAAGAGCCCAAAGGCAAGATCCATGGGTCTGCATCAGCTGTGGCAACCACATGAGAACATGGAAGGCGAATGTGAGTTTTTTGAGGGGAGCCGCTTATCTTGACGCCTGCAAGAGTCCAAAGGCAAGATCCAGCGCTTGCAGCAGCTGCCGCAACCACATGCGAAACATGCAAGATGAATGTGAGGTTCTTGAGGGGAGATGTTCGTCTTGATGCTTGGGAGAGCCCAGTGGCAAGTTGTTCATCAGCTGCGGCATCCATATGCAAAACATGGAAGGTCAAAGTGATGTGTTTAGGGGGAGATATTTGTTCTGATGCATGGAAGAGATCCTCTACTACCTGCAGCAGCTGCGGCAACCACATGAGAAAACTGACGGTGAAAATAAGTGTTGAGGGGAGCCGTTGTCTTGATGCCTGGGAGAGCCCAAGGGCAAGATCCATGGCGTGCATCAGCTGTGGCACCCACATGATAAACACGGAACGCGAATGTGAGGCCTTTTCTCGTAAGCAATTCGTTGACACCTGGAAGAGCCCAAAGGCAAGTTCTACTACCTGCACCAGATGTGGCAACCACATGAGACACATGGAACGTGAATACGACCTTTTGAAGGGGAGACGATTGTCTTAGCGCCTGAAAGAGTCCAAGAACAAGATCTTCTACCTGCAACGGCTGCGGCAATCACATGAAAAAACATGCAAGGGCAATGCGATTTTTCCAAGTGGATGCTCAGCCCCTGGTTTTTCTGAAGTTTGACGGCTCCTGCTTCGGCCTGAATTGAAAAGCGCCAACGGGATGCTGGTGCTTCCGGAGTACGTCCAACGAAACTGAGCTCTTCAGCGTCCCTGTTGCACCTTCCACAGTGGCTACCCACTTCTCCGCATCGCAAAGTAGCATGGCAGTTTGGCTTGCGTACTTTTACATGCTGTGCGGCTTGCAGATCCGCGGTATGAGTTTCTTTTAGGATTAGTGCAAGGGTTAACGAAGTTGATTTGATGCAGGAGCACGTCCAAAATCCCGTCGAGTGAGATGTTTCGAGCTTTGCCCTGTTGATGCGCAATTTTGCTGCTGGCATGGCCCAGATTGCGGACGCACGTGCTGGTGATCTAAAAGTGTCTATTGGCATACAGGTGGCTTCTACAAGAAGAGTTTCAAGGTGTTCCGCAGTGTGACCGAGATCATAAGTGCAGGGAGCAGAGCACAGGTGAAAGTCGCATTCCCAACCTGCAAGCAACGGGTTCCTGCCGGAGTCCGTTCTAGTTTGTGCTTATCGTCGTGAGCTCCTCTCGTACCTCTTTGTGCGGCGGAGAACGTGGCGGCAGAAGCCTCTTCGGAACGTTGGAACACATGCCAAAAAGGTGAGCAGCACGTTCTCTTCTTGCCAGTCATGGGGGCCCGGGACAATCCCCCTGCGACCAAATCCTGCTCATACCCCTGTGGCCTCGGCCTGCATGCAATCCTCATACCCCGTGTGGCGAGAACCGGCCTGTGCTCATGCGAACGGCTCGTTTCCTATGCCTCGGATTTATGAACCCTGGGCGAGTCCCACTCCTGGTCCATGGCTTCAGGCAGCAAGCTTCCATAGAATCACGCCGACGGTCATTGCTGCACAACCTTTGCGGCATCGTTACACGGAGAGCAGTGCAGCCGGTCCGCTCGTCGGATGTGACGTCGTGCGATGACGGAGAACGTGCTCTGCAGGGACACAGCTTTACATGGTTTTTCCACAGCTTCCTCCGCGGCAGCTCCGCAAAGTCTTGACACACTAACGCAGGGTGTCAAGTCATCTTCGGCCCAGACCTGCAGACGGGTACTTGCTTCGTCATGTGCTTTGCATTGCCTTCCATCGTCTGCTTTTGTGCGAGCTAAGGCTAAGGCAGCCTGTTTCAGCTAAGGCATCGAGATTCGAGCTGTGCTAAAACCTTGGTTTTGAGCACTCCCAGCAAGATGGCCTTTTGGCAACTTGACCGGCGGCCTTGAAATTGGTGCAGAAGGAAACGAACGAACCAGGGCTCCTGCTGGGCAGCTTCCAGGGCATCCGGCCAAGATCCGGCCCGACGGCTTCAGTGCGATCAGCTTTAGCATGCCATGCTGAATTCCCCCAACATCGGCCCGTGCCACAGTGCCACACAGAGACAACTTTCCAACAAGTGTCAGCTCCTTGCCCTTGCCTCATTTGCCGGTCTGCCATTACAAGGTCAGAAGCAGAAAACGATGTGCAGAAGGACAGGGGTGCCACGTCACAGTTTCCTTGCCTCTGCCATGCTGTCTTAAAGAGCGACATGTGGTGTGAACGCAAGTGGACCCACATTGGGTATCGGGGATGTGGGGCTCCATGTGCTGCGGCTTCAAATGTGCAGTGGCCGGTATACGAGACTCGCTGCAGAGCCGGCATTTGAGTCTCGGGGCTTCGGTTGCGAGGCTTGAGGCAGGAGTTTCCACTTTCACAGATTCAGCCGGGTTGGTGAGCAATCTCGAGGATGGCGAGGGTGGAGTCCGGGCCTTGCAGTGGCCAGCAGCATGCCAATATGCACCCCAAAGCATGCCGACCTCGAACTCTGCACGCAGAGAGGGTGTGGGGAGGGGTTCTTGTGTCACCTCAGACCTCGGAGACCTCTGAGGAAGCCAGCAATTACTGGTTGCGGATCTTGTGCGACCGGCTCGTTGCTGCAGTGCGTTTTCCCTGTTGGCCCTTGGCTTGGTTGTATTGGATGTGGCAGCCCTCAAAAGCCCCTCGAACTTAGCACATTCTGGACTAGTTGCAGTATGGAAGTGCTCGGTTGCCTGCCAGAGTGCCACCAGCCTTTGGAGTCGCCTCCTAAACGTAAAGCCCTCATGAATGCCAGCCCACTTCCTCCACGCTTTGGCTACATCGCGATCAAGAAGGCCTGTGTTACAAAATACGAAGTGCGTGCAAGTGCAGCAGCTCTCTGCAATTTACTCCGACTCTAACCCCACTTGAACACATCAGTCAAGCATTGTCGGAAGAGGTTTTCGGGAGGCTTGTAGCAAGAAAGCATTCGAGAGCCGCAGTTGACCCGCGACTTGCTGCAAACCGACCAAGACCTGGTCACCGGCGAGACGAACAATGCTTTGCCCTTACGACGGCTTGCTCTCTTGATCTTTGCTACGTTGCTTCTGAGTTTGGATGCCTTGTGCAAGTTTCTGAGGAGAAACGGTATGCACTAATGTGCATGCGTCAAGGCTGCATTCAGCGAAGTCTTTCAGCTGTGCTCGCATCGAGAACAAAGGCTTAGAGCCAGTCGCAAAGCTAGCCGCAGTGTATTTTGTAACAGTGTCAGTGCAACAATTGATTCCAAGAAAGGCGAGGGGTTCCAGGAATTTTTGGCCAGTCTCTGCCCGTTGCCAAGGAGTTCCCAGGAAATCGCTGAACAGCCGCTTGGACGACAGAAATTTCCAGGCATCTCGAGGCTTCATACATCGGATTGCGGTTCCGCGTGGGCTTGATGGTGCGATCTTTAAGTGGCTGGCGTTCTGTAATGACAAGCACCAATTGCCTCGTCCTGAGTTTTTGGCACCTCTCATTTTCCTCTGTTTTGCAAGCATTTGCAGGATTCAGACATCTCTGCAGCTCAATCTCCCAGCCTCTCGTAGCATCTGCCAGCCTTCACGCGCCAAGGCTGGCAGCTAAAGTCCGTGGCCACATGCCGCAGCCTGGGGCGGAGCCACTGAATGCGGTGCCCTGCCACAGATATTGAGGTGGATGGGATTGTGTGAGGATGCTGGAAGGGTTCGTGCTTTCGGGTAGCAACAGCCACTCGCAACGGCAAGTTCTCAAATGCAACAGCCACACATTCTGGCAGTCGCATGTGCTCGCTGCATCTGTTGCCCAGGAGCTGTATTCGGAAGTCCCCTTCCCAGTTTTCCGTTGCCATGAAGTGCCACAGTTTCTTTTTCGTGCCTATTGAATGTCGACATCGACCGAACATGTCAATCCCCGTGCCTCCTGTGCTTTGGACAAGGAAGAGCGGCAGGCGCAATTCGGACCCTTACAAGCTCAGCAGCGTGTCGGCCCCTTAAACTTGTTACGACTCTCTGCTATCCTTTTTCTTCCTATAGAGCTCGAGTCGCTCGGGTCGACCGTCATGGGATTTCCAAAACCTGAAGTCGAGAGCAGATGTTCCCATTCCCGCTGCACTTGAGCCGCGTGACACTGCAGGCTCTGCAGAGTAGCCAGCCGATGCAGCTCGGCAGGCACGAGAAGCCCAGCGGCGCGGATCCCAGCAGTCCGGCTCTGGACTCAAAGCCCGCGGTGACAGAGGGCAGAGCCCTTTGGCGAGGTGAGCAGCTTGTTGGCGGCACCAAGCGCTTCGTGATTGTTCGCAACCTCACACCGGACGTAGTCAGCTCAGTTTGTTTCCAGCCTCCATGGGTCCATGGCTGCAGTTGACATTGTCAAAGGCCAAGAGTTATGCCTGGTTCCGGCGCTTCCCGGCCTCGGACCGAATGAAGACAGCCACAGCCCGGGCCCTGACGCGAGCCTTTCAGGCAGCGGGAGTGGGGCTTCGAAGATGGTTCGTCGCAGTTGGCACCCACCTGTTTCAGTATAGGCAGTATGGGTTGTGCTTATGTGGAGATATGTGCCACTTCTGGATTGGTGAAACACACAGCTGGAGCAACGCATGACGTCCCTGCTGTGCATGAGACCACATGCAGTAAGCCAATCTCACATACGTCTATCTGCTCATTTCGTTAGTAGAAGCTTGTTTTGCACATCTTCTGGCGTTGGATTCCACTGCCAACCCGATGTGTCCTGAGGACCCCAAAATGGTACTCTCACTTAGCCACCTCCCCATGCAGAGTTTGACTTCTGCCAGAGAGACAGGGTCTCGAGACACTGGCTTGGTGTTGCAGCCGGACCCGGGGCTCAGACTGGACCCGGTGCCTGACTCGAGGTGCATGGTCACAAGGGCGGCCCGCGCTGGGCGGCCCTGGAATGCGCTTCGGAAGAGGCCGCTCTCGGGATGCAGAATGTAGTTGCTTGCGGCCAGTTACTCTTTATTTTTACCGCATTGCTCGCGCCTTTGGGGTTTGGGGGCGCGTCGCCGCGGCGCGCAAGAGCCGGTATTGCCAGCTTGTAGTTCCAGGACGCCATGCGCCTTGCCAAGGAGGTCGCTGCATTCGAGGTGCCAATCCCCGGGACCAGGACTTCGAGATTTCTGCGTGGCACATTTCAGCCTTTGAGGTGCCGGCCGAGGCTTCCGGGCCATTCCAGGCCAAGTAGCCAAGTAGCATGATGGGACTGAGACGCAGACACTGTAGAACTAGGATCGGTCGTCTGTGCACAGGTTGAGACAGCAGTTCGCACTGCAGTCGAGAAAGAGGCCGGACATGACCCTGCGAAAGCCGAAAGTCCAAAGCAGACATGCAGCATGCAGGAGAAGCTGAATAAAGAGAGGGAGTTGCGCCAGGCCCGACCGGGTTGGCAACCCTTCTTTCGCCTTCAGCGTTCTTGTTCGGTGTCTNACATGCAGCATGCAGGAGAAGCTGAATAAAGAGAGGGAGTTGCGCCAGGCCCGACCGGGTTGGCAACCCTTCTTTCGCCTTCAGCGTTCTTGTTCGGTGTCTCTTGCCGAGGAGAGGCCTAGGGACGAGCGGGGCCATCACGGCCACGGCGGCCATGGCGGCCACGGCGGCCATGCCCGCGCCTGAGAAGACGCAGACACCCGGACACGTCTCAGATGTTGCGTTGATGTTCTCCTGCAAACGCCACACATCTTCCATGTTCAGGACAGAAGGCCTGAGCGGCGAGACGACCGCAAGGAGGAGCGGCGTGAAGATCGCCGCGAAGAGCGCCGGGATGACAGACAGGAGCGCCGGGATGACCGACGGGAAGATCGTCGGGAGGAACGCCGGGATGATCGTCGAGATGACCGCAGAGACGACCGGCGAGACGAGCGCCGCGAAGATCGCCGAGATGACCGGCGAGAGGAGCGGAGGGACGAGCGGCGAGACGACCGGCGAGATGATCGGCGAGATCAGAGGGAACACCGTGATGACCGCCAGGAGCGCACCGTTCGCTTGGAAGATCGGCGTGATGACAGGCGTGACGATCGCAGATACGAGCGAAGAGAAGATCGAGCATATGAAAGAGATGAGAGGAGAGATGATCGTCAAGGTGACCGCAGAGGTGATCGCAGAGAGGAGCGGTACGCAGATCGTGATGACAGGTATGGACGACAGGAGCAGCGCTGGGACAATCGTCAGGAGTATTACCGACGAGATCCCGCGAAAGAGCAGCAGGGCTCCAGGCACTATGACGATGGATCTCATCACGGTCGGCAAGACGGACGCGAAGTCAGACGCGAAGATCGGCGAGATGACCGACGGGACGACCGTGGGCACGAGCGCCGAGATGATCGGAGATATGAAGAGAGACGTGACGACCGGCGAGGCCTGTGCTCTGAGCTCTGAGTGCTTGGGGTTTTTGGCCACGTCCAGGCGGGGAGCGCCCGCCCCCCCGCGAAGAGCGCTGGTCAGAGGCCGCCATGGGGCCATGGTTCGGATTTTTGTTGGAAGGATACGTCGATTTGTGCACAGAGTCAGGCAAGAAAGAGCACATACCAGCATGTCCTAGCCCTCGCCACCCATGCTGGTAGGCCAAGTATGTGCAAGGCCTGTGACATCCAGCAAACGAAGCGCGGCAATGCAAGCGAGCGCCGTAACCCGACACTCAAGCACACATCCATTGGCCATGGTTTGCCCTTCAAGTCTTGTCTACGTCCGCCTTTGGTCTCGCTTAGTCCATGAGGATGTTGACGATGTGTGGATCAACATGCTTCAACAAGCTGGTAGAGCTTCCAAATGTTCACCAAGACAGTTTGGGTCTAAGCTCTCGCCAAGACAAACCGGTGTCCTTGGCCTGCGATGTGCCTCAGGGTGGCCAGCTCCGCGAAAACGATCGAAGCCGGATGGAGAGGATACTGCCGCATCAGCTTTCATGTCATTTGATGGATGCACTTGGCATTTGGATGTCCCAAGCGTGTCTTCCGTGCAAGGACCCGTTCTCGGAGCTGGGGCCCTGGCACAGGACAGAGGTTCTGGAATTCGCGGGCCTGTAGTACTCTTTAGGGCAGGCTTCCAGGACGCAATCCCATCCACCCTTCCGAAACCCTCGACACGGCTGGGAAACTAGTGAATGCTCCACCTCTGCTGCTGCTATCCATGTCTGTTCAGGTCGAGCCCAAGCGCAAGACAGGCCGGCACGGCGGAACTTGACTTGGGGATTTTCAATCAGGTTGGCCACTGAAGTTTGGGACTTCGAGCTTGAGAAATCAATCAAGCAAACGCTTTGGCTTGTACAATGTTTTTTAGAGTGTGGGCCCCCCCCTTGGAGAGCTGTTGGCAGGGGGAGCTGTTGGGGTTGCCTTAGCACGCCTGTGGTGGCGCAGGCTTGCAATCTCTTGCATCTTTTGCAGGGGTTGAATACAAGGGCAGATTTGCGGAGTTGCAGACAGGAAAGCCAAAGCACGTCCATGCGTCCCACAACTGACATTCATTCTCCCTACCCGCACCGTCTCTCGTTCTGGAGGCGTGATGCCAAGAGCCAGCAGGCAGAACTCGGGCAGGGTTTTTCAGTCTTTGTGACTGCTGTTCACACCGTGACACACCACATTGTATGTTATGAATATGTTATGACATGTCTGCTGTGTACATCTGCAGCTCCAGCAGCTTTGCTCCGGTGTCCCAACGCTGAACGTGCGTACCTTGCCTAGGGTACCGGCATCGCACGGTCCAGATGTGGCGAAGCAGTTTTCTCCGGCACAGTAATATTAGCTGGATCTGGAATGATCTGGATCTGTGTCACAAAGCACGACCCAGAAACAGAAAATCGATTGCACACTGCAGACATGAGTATGGCCGAACCTCAGCAACACTTTTCTCTTTGCCGAGACCCAGTGCACCTGCTGGGGTGGGGGTTCTTTTTGGGTATTTTTTATTTTTATTTTTTTGGTATTTTTTACGGTTTTCCGTTCGGCAGACGCGCGAGTCAGTCAGTTGGTTGACAGCCGACAGAGCGGTCACTCAGTCAGCCAGTCAGTACGTCTACCAACCGAGCCGTCAATCAGTCGGGCTGTTGATCTGGCGTTACACCTGCAAGCCAGTGAGTATGGAGTACCGGAATCGCCAAATGAGGGGGCGTGNTCAGTCGGGCTGTTGATCTGGCGTTACACCTGCAAGCCAGTGAGTATGGAGTACCGGAATCGCCAAATGAGGGGGCGTGTTTGAGATATATGATGAATCGGAATCGCCAAAAGAGGGGGAGTGTTTAAGATAAAAGGTGAACCGTTATCGCCGAATGCGGGCTCGTGTTAAAGATATCTGGCGAAGCGGAATCGCCGAATGAGGGGGCTTGTTTAAGATATATGATGAGCCGTTATCACCAAAAGAGGGGGCGTNAGGGGGCGTGTTACAGATATATGGTGAACCGGAATTACCAAATAGGGGGGCGTGTCTACGATATGTGGCATAATCTATGGTGAACCGGAATCGCCAAATGAGGGCGCGTGCTTAAGATGTGATGAACCGCAGGTCCTCGCGCGGTTGCGTTTGCAAAAGCGGGGGGGCCCCCCCCTTTCTAAAGCCCCGTTGTGCTTTAGCGAACGCCGTACCATCAAGAGCGCTTTCTGGCCGTGTGCGATAGGTCGTAGCAGACTTTTCTTTTCGCAGCCCGTCCTAGGGGCCCACCCCCCGCTTTATGGTTGGGCCGCGCAAGCTAAGATATATGGTGAACTGTTTTCGCCGAATGAGGGGTTGTGAAAGACGTATATGGTGAANCCGCTTTATGGTTGGGCCGCGCAAGCTAAGATATATGGTGAACTGTTTTCGCCGAATGAGGGGTTGTGAAAGACGTATATGGTGAACCGAAATTACCAAATAAGGGGGTGTGCCTCAGACACTTTTTTTTGATATATTTTTATCCGGAATCGCCAAATGAGGGGGGGGTGTTTAACACATATCATGAACCGTTATCGCCAAAAGTGGGAGGCGTGTTTAACATGTATGTTGAACCGTTATCGCCAATCGAGAGGTGCACGTTCAAGATACAGGATGACCCGGAATTACCAAATAAGGGGGCGTGCTTTAGATATATGGTGAACCGGAACCACCAAATCTGGGGCGTTCTTCAGATATATGGTTCAAGATACCAANGGAATTACCAAATAAGGGGGCGTGCTTTAGATATATGGTGAACCGGAACCACCAAATCTGGGGCGTTCTTCAGATATATGGTTCAAGATACCAAATGAGGGGGGCGTGTTTAAGATATACGACGAGCCGTTATCGCCAACTGAGGGGAGCGTGTTCAAGATGTAGGATGACCCGGATCTACCAAGTGTTTAGATATATGGGGTACCGGAATCGCCAAATGAGGGGGCGTGGTTTGAGATATATGATGAATCGAAATCGGCAAAAGAGGGGGCGTGTTAAAGATATCTGGTGAACCGGANTCTGGTGAACCGGAACCGCCAAAAGAGGGGGCGTGTTTAAGATATATGATGAACCGGAATCGCCGAATCAGGGCGCGTGTTTAAGATATATGATGAGCCGTTAGCACCAAAAGAGGGGGGCGTGTTTAAGATATATTATGGTGAACCGTTATCGCCGAATGCGGGCTCGTGTTAAAGATATCTGGCGAAGCGGGATCGCCGAATGAGGGGGCGTGTTTAAGATATATGATGAGCCGTTATCACCAAAAGAGGGGGCGTGCTTTAAGATATATGGCGAAAGGTTATCGCCGACCGCGGGCGCGTGTTTAAGATATATGAAGACATATGGCCCATCCTTGCGACGCGTACAGGTGCCGTACATCGAGGCCCAGAAAACCGATCCTTGTGATTCTTACAGGTTTTTTGCAATCGAAGGCCAGAAAACCATAAAAAATACCCAAAAAAACCATAAAAAACTACCCCAAAAAACCTAGACCCCACCTGCTGCCTGCAACCTCAAAAGAAGTTAGGGATTGTGTTTGTCCTTGGCCAGGACTATCCTGCCAGCCGAAGGACTGATTGGCAAGCCCCTGCAACTCTCTGAATTCCATGCTCTTATTCGTGCCAACTCGCAGCCAAAGGTTAGTTGCAGTTTCGTCGAGTTCATAGTGTCATAGCGCAGACTAGGCGACACGCGCATTAGAGATCCGCGAGGCAGATGCTCTCAGATAGTTCAGTGAGAAATACGTGGAGCAGTCAGCTGCAATGTCTGGGAGGAGCGACGGCGAGGCTCTTCCAGGCCAGCTCACCATCCAGAACCACTCGAGCCGCGCGCTTACAAAATGCTGCCCTGCAGCAGGCAGGCGGGACTTACGGAACGCTAGGTGCAAGCTTGCTTTTTGCCAATGGGTGGGCCCTTCGATGACACCACATCGGGCGAGGTCGAAGTTCAGAGAAGAGACTCAGCCCTTTGCCGAGGTGCACCGCAGCCATCGATTGCGCCGGCACTGAGGCGTTTGAACTCGTTTGCTTGGGTTGGGGCCGGGGGCCGTGGGAAGTGGGGCTCGTCTCTCATGCCCAGAAGAGAGAGAATGAATGAGAGTGGCTGTTGCAGACGACAGCCCGGCACAACGAGAGTGTTCCACAACAGCTGTGTGAAGATGTGTCTGGGATATGACCCAGAGTCAGAGTTCGTGAATCCCGGGCATTTCAAGCATGAGAAGACGGAGGCCACGACGTGTGTGCAGCTTCCGAGACAACAGTGAGGACGTTTTTTCTGCGCCCTTGCACCTTCGCCTGGGCCCTTCAGGGATATCGACCGGACACGCAGGGAGCAGGCTCGGTCCGAGGTGCGGCTAGCAGTGTGCAAGAGGCTTGCAGATGTCTGTGTTGTTTGAGTTTCGAGACTAGTGAAGGCTGAAAAGAAGGCTGTTGCTGCGGAGCAAGCATCGCTGGAGAAGCAAAAGGAGGCTTCCCGCCTTTTCAAGAAGTTTCTGCGACAGCAGATGCAGAAGCGATGTTGCTCCTTGCTCCGTGCAGAGACACGCTAGCGCGTGGTGGCGTGCAGTCACAGGCCATTCGAGCAAACGAGCGGCTGCAGAATGCCAAGAGAAAAGCCGAAGAGGCCCGGAGCCTGGGAGGTTGGTGTTGCAGCGCGAAGTTGGTCTTGATCATGCTCAGGTCAATGCTAAGAAACCCAGCGCAGCGTCTGTTCAGGTCGGCCTGGCATTGCAGGAGCAACAGAAGCGGGTCGCTCTCTCAGGAAGCTGAGACACGTCACATCGGGAATCATCCAGCGGCTTTTTGAAAAAATGCTTGGCAGATGCCCAGTCCACCTTTCTGGTGATGCCTTGAGCTTGGATGATGGTGCCAGGCGAAGGCTTTGTACGACGAAGCCCAGGCGAAGATGAAGGAGGCGACTTGCCACTTGCACACCTCCAGCGCCCTCGAAGCTTGAACCTGTCGAAAACGGATTTTTTTCGCACCGTCGATAAGAAGACCCAAAGCCCCTCCTTCATCCTTCACGCTGCTTCGCCGCTTTTGGAAGCCTCGGCGGCTTCGGCTTTCCGGAGGCCGAGCTGGCCGAGCAGGCGTCCCTGGAGGCCAGCGGGGCAGCTGAGCGCTACAAGGCCTCCCAGCACCGTGTGTGCTTGCGGCTGCGCTGTGCTTGCTTGAAGCCTTGAACTTGGCCACATAAGGGTTAGCCAGCGTGCTGTGCACTTCGGACTCGTGGGGTGGTCTTAGCAGACTCACAGGGGCTCCGGGAAATGTTCTTGGATACATAGGGCTTCGAATGCTCGGTGCCGTTTGGGGTCTCCGCTAGCAGAAGGTCATAGGCATGGTACCAGACGGCATTCTTTCGAAGAACCAGGGTGCGGCCACTGTGCAGGACTACTCTGCGCAAGCCGACCGGGACGCGCAGCAAGCTTCCATGGAGGCCGCCAGGTGGGCGCTCAGATCAGACAGACGTGCGCTTGCGCTTGCGCGCCGAGCACCGCCTGGAGCAGATTTTGCGGCTTACCAGGCTCGCCAAAGATGCTGCCGTGGCCAAGCAGGAGGTCCGGCCTCCGGGAGCTCCAGGGCCAGTATTCAACCTCTGGGCCCCTGATCCCTTCTTTTGAGTTAAGCTTCTGAAAGCTCTCCATACCGCAACTGCGTCACCTCCGGGGCCAGTCCTCAGCACGTCGAAAATCTGTAAAAACCACGCAACCCCGATGCACAGGCGCAAAAGCTGCGGGCGGCAGCAGGCAAGATCATGATTGAGGCCCCAATGCTCCTTTCGCGCCGTGCGACAACTCTGTTTCCTTCGAGTTATCGTCGAACGTGAGCACTGCATGGGTGCCGGAACTTTCAAGCCTCTCCGAGGACGACGAGCTCTGAGCCAAGTCCTGAAACCGGCACTTTGTTAATGAGCGGTGGGAGTGGACTGCTGCCCGCACGCTTGAGGGTACACACATCATGATCAGGAGTGGTGGATGGTGGTGGTGTTGTTTCCACGGCGTTCGGTTTACCAACATGCAAGTCGAGTGGACATCTAAGTTCTGGCAACCATTGAGTCGTATGAGTCGTTTTGCAGAGAAGCGATGCTGGCAGTGCTCCGCTCCGCCACCAAGGAGGCAGACGATATGACGCGACTAAAATGCGGATGCTACTTGTAGGGACATGCTCAGGGATCAGGCTTTCAGCTACGGGCTCCTCCAAGCGGATTGGGACAGACAAGGACGAACTTGGGCTATGCACTTTTCGGGACACGCGAAGAAAAAGCTGGCAACCGAATCGCTGCCCTGCAGCTCCAGCTCCTAATGCGACAGCAGAGATAGCCACACTGACAAATATCTACGGCCACTCGCAAACAAATTGACGATATGCGGATGCTGCCTCTGTGCGTAGTGCTTGACTTCCTGGCAGACAGGACGTCTTGCTCCGCCCTGCTGAGCAAAACAGCGTGCGATCCAGAGTCCAGCTGACGTTGCCTTGCTGAGTAGGTGTTAACTTCAGTTGCTGTCCAGCTTTCCTCCCGCAGCTTCTGAAGAAGCCTTCAAGCTGGGTGCACAGTGCCAGAGTGCGACTGACTCCTTGACCTCGCGGGCATCTCAGCTTTGGAGTTGTTAACTTCAGTCGTTGAGCTGCTTGACTCCGTTGAGGCTAACGGCTAACTCGATTCTACAATGCCGCCGGCTTGGTGTCTTAGGCTTTGACAAGGAAGGAGGGCTCCAGTCTGCTCTCACATGACCGTGTCGAAGCCTTGCGGAATCCCAGGTCTACAGACCCACGGTAGACCTGTCGATCTTAAGAGGCCGCTGTGGGGATTTGACTTCGGAATCGCGGCCCAGGTCGGTTCCGAGACCCAGTGTGACAAGCCAAGGCCTGCTCACCGTCATGACTTTTGTCGTGTTCTGCTTCTTCTGCTCGATCCGCTCATTGCGAATTCCGTCGTTCCTGAACGTCGCAGGCAGCCAGGACGACGACAACCGCCCGCTCAGGTCCAAAGGCTGGGCGGGGACCAGGATTCGAGAGAGCAGACTCGACTTCTACGGTAGCTTTTGCCCTCCAGAGGCCTTTTGCCCGCCATTGGCGTGGGCGCCGCCGTATACTGGATCACCGGCATCGCATCCATGACCACCCTGGGCCTGGCTCGGCAGCCCAGCAAAGAGGGTCTGGCAGGAGAGACTCTGAGTCTGCCGAGTTCTGCCGTCGGAACGCTCAGGTCGGGATTGGTGCTGGAGTTGGGTATGGCGTCGGCAGGCCTGCTGCGATAGGATCTGCGAGAGGTACCGGGTTGTTGCAGGTGGGCATGTGGTGCGGCCAGAACTTGTCCTTCTTTTTTACATTCCGTCAGTGGTATCGTCGTCGTGGATCCCTGGAACATCGCAGCACATCCCACGAAACCCCTGGTTACAGCTGGATCGCCGACAAGATGCAGAAGAAAGGAGACGGCCAGAACAAAGTGTCGGTAGCTGAGCAGTGGCTTACAGTGCCTTGTGGCTGTGTGGCCTGCAGCTCACCGTTCGAGCTCTGAAGCCAACTTCTTCATGCAAAGTTGTCTGGAGACTAGAGTGACTGGAGACTCCAAGAATCCTGCAGGAGAGACCACCATGCTTGTAAGCAGCCGCGAAGATAGCGTTATCATATGCAGTTCCAAGATCATTGACGTTGAGAGCCATGCTTAGCCACGCAGCCTTGGTCGCGCATGTCCCATACTCCTGCCATCGTGCTGACGCGGACCTGTTGAATCAATTTGAGTCGCATCCACCAAACTCTCAATCCTCCGGCTCCATCCGAGCACAAGTGAACATCTGCCCCTGGCCATGTGCTTGCCCACATGAGCTGTCCGCAGCAGTGCTGCTGCCCAAAAAATTCTACATCGGGGATCTTTGGCAATTTGGGGTGCTGTTGCATTCTCCAGGCTAGTGTGGGCGATCAGGGAGTTGAGACTTCGCAGTTCGCAGGTCAGGAGCTGAAGCCTCTTCCAGCAAGTTTGAAACAATAGCATTGAAACGGCCAGAACCAGTAGTGTTGGCTTGGTATCCTCTATCTTGTGAGCCTTTGCCTTATCTGCAACGCTTCCAGCAGAGCTTTGTCAAGCATCTCAGGCAGATGGATCAGCTTCCATGGGCGGTCCAGGTGCGCTTCGAGATCGGGATCAGAGCTCTGGCATTGTTCGGAGTCACTTTTTGGACAGTTTCACATCCGATGCTTGAACAGGAGATGCGAATTATTCGCAATCCTGATTTGTTCCTACCCATCGTTGTTGCACAAGGCAGCCTAGGAATGGTCACGAAATCATCATGCATGCAGAGCTCCCACCGGCAGCGACCCAAATCAATATCAAAGACAGAAGTGCATGGGCAGTGGCATTCTGTACCGTCTGCAGGTCGCGCTCCAGCACTGGCAGGACTGTCCCTGATGCCTGGGGGTCACAGGGAGAGGGAGAGAGAGTAAACCTAAACGCGAAGCGTTTTCATGTCGCTGAGCAACGTACAGAGTTCAGCTAAGGGAGGAGTGAAGAAAGGTGGCCAAAAGCAGCAGTGCGAGCGCCACTGCTGAAATCGCTGTGGATCTCTCCATATGATTTTGCCGGACTCGGTGGGGCCAGCGCTGGAGCCATCCAAAGCCTCGCCACTGGGTCGCCTCTCTGTGCCCTGTTTTTGAAACCGTCCTTCGGGATGTGCTATACTCCGCGACCACTTTGAGCCACAGGGGCGGAGTCTCTGCAGTTTCTTGTGAGCTCCGTTCGTGATGGCGTTTTCCTACAACATCAGTGGAACACACCCCTTTTGCCTTATTTCTCGCCCCACAATAGTTGAGGCGCCCGGGGACACGGGTAAATCCGAAAGGGCGAGGGGGAGAGAGATTCGGGCATCCTGGCAGTATTCTCGGTTCGGGACGTCCTTACAGAGCGGCAGAGCGGTGCTCGACCGAGCCTTTCGTTCGGGTCGCTCCGCACGAACGAACGCGCGTGCACCCGATACAGCCGCAGACCTCCAACAGGGGGCGTGCACACAGCGGCTCGCCCCTAGGCCCTGTGAAGGAAAGAGGATCTCGAGGAGTCGGAGATTTCACTGCGGCTGATACCGCGAGTCCTTTCAACAGACGGGAGTCCCTAACGACGGAACGAGACAGACCAGTGCGCATTCTTGGGCAGGGGCTTCCCTTTGGTTATTTGGAGGAAGTTTCCTGCTCGCAGCCTGTGAGGTTGATCCCGGGATACTTGTGTTGAGGTGGGGTCGTGCCCGTTCCCCCAGCCCTGGCGAGAAAAGGAGAGCAAACATAAGTGTTGCCCCGGGCAACCCTATGGCCCAATTGGAGGGCTGTTCACTGGGTGTAAGAGGGAGATGTGTCGTGAGACGGGAAAAGTAGTTCAGACCTCGTGCAGGAGTTTGTGACACGCCAGGCTGCTGGCAGGCTGCAAGTCTGATTGTGCTGTGACATGTGCAGCCAAGCCGAATCTCAGGCTAATCCATGCAATCCAACGCATCTTCTGACTGCCAGAAGCAGGCAACTGACCCCAGCTGATGTGGACGCCATTTGGGCCCAGTTCGAGCAGTACGAGCCAACGTGCATGACTTGGCGTGTGTTTTGAGTGTTCCTTTTCAAAAAGTGTTACCTGCAACTGCCTAAGGCATGCTGCCAATGCCCGCGCACTGGTGCGCGGATCCGGTGCTGCGTCCGAGCCTCTTATAGTTTGGGATGGCTCTGGGCAGCTCCTCGCTTTGCCCCTTTCGGACGGGTTTGGGCGAAACCCGTGTTCTCCAGCTCAGAACTTTGTAGAGGACTTGCTATCACGGACAGAAAGTCCCATGATGTCCCTCGATTCCAGATTGCGCCTGCGTGGTAAAAGGTCCAGCAGCAGCTCGCAGGCAGGATTCATGTTCATGAGTGGAAAATCCTAGCCGCCTAGCCAGGCATGTTCGTTGATTGTGTTGCACTCATGTAGCAGCCCATGAGAGAAGGTCACAGACTTGCACCGTCGCCGCATGTCGCATCCGACGCGGCTTCAGAAATACTTCGCTCTACCGGCAGGGCCCTGCGTCCTTCAGCAGCGGCACAGGGCCGACCTTCGTTGCCACACAGGCGGCCGAGGCCGGCCTGCCCCAGATGCCCCGGTCTGTTTTGATGCCCTTGTGCACGTTGACGCTTCCTTTGCGCCAAGACACCGCTACCTGCGCTGCAGGTTTGAGCAGGCTGAGACGCACAGATAGCGATCATCGCAGAAGGTTTTGACGTTCAGGAAGACGGGCTCGGGCTCAATCTATGCTGACGTGGACGGAGATCAGATCGCATTCTCGGATTCGGGATTCACCGCACTCATCTGCTTATTAAAGAGACTCAGGACGGGAAGCTCGTTTTCTCTTGGACTTTTCTTTCCAGCGGAGGCTTTCTGCACAGCCAGAAGCTCAGACCGCGCTTGGCGACACTTTTGCTGGGCCCCGACTTTGAATCAAGGGCCTGGCCACTTTTCCCGGTGGGCAGCAGTCCACAAAGCTCGAACGCCTCCAGAGAGAGATGCCCCGTGGCAATTCCGGCTCGATGAGTCGAGAGCGAGACCTTGCCAGACATCTCTGATACAGAACATGCTGATCACATGCAATCTTGTTGCTGGCCCAGCAGCCGCCAGAGGCTCTGCTTGGAGAGGAGCGCAGGTGCCCAGAAGAACTCCGAGGAGCCCACAAGACACAGAGCGCCGTGCTCCCCTCTGCTGCCGCACCCTGGGCTCTGTTGCCGCTTCTGTTTCACTGGCGCAGGGAAGCTAAGTCCGCTGTATTGGGAGAGTGAGACCTGATGGCGACGATCCCTGGACTCTCTTGAGCCCTTAGCCGTCTTAGCCTTAATCAATATACGTGACTTTTTGACGCCTCCCAGCATAGGGCATCCGCGCCATCAGCAGTAGGACATCAGGTTAGCATCCAGAGGGCCTGGCAGTCTGAAGCTAGGTGCCCAACTTAGTCGTAATTCCCATGGGCGGAAAGAGTCCTTGCTTGTAGAATCAAGAGTAATGGTATTATGCCGACCAGACCAATGGGATGCTTCAGATGGTTGGGCCCGGGAGGGAAATCTTGGAACTCAGCCTTTACCCGGAGCGGGCCGGAAGATGTCGGAAAGCTGTACTGAGTCGGTGCACTTGGTAGAGGAAGGCTTTGACAAGATCCTCCGGCCACAGTTGGGCCTGAAGGCTTCATGAAGCTCTCACGTGGAGGATCCAGTGGCCATGAGTGGCAAATGCAGATATCAGCTTCTGTCGTCATGGTACTGGTGCCGAAGAACTGACTCTCCGACGGCTGTTCTTAAAATCTTTGTCGGCGGCACCACGCTAGACACCTCCGGAATCGCAAAAAAGGCGGCCGTGCGCAGGCAAGCGAGCTGTAGCAGGCTGGGAAGACAATCACTGATGCCTGGGTCGCTATTAATAGGGCACGAAAACATGTAGTGGCCGCAGCCATCGGGGTCTCGACGCCGACAGCTAGTTGCGTACGTCATCATTGCAACCTACCGGCGCATGCAAGGTGCATCGGAGGAGCGGGCGCAGGACCCCGCGGCGGCCCTCATGCTGGCAACGGTCCGAATGATTCGAAACTGGGTCGAATCATCCTTCAGCTCCGGGGAGGCGGCACGAATGGAGCGCAAGGGCCAACTGAAAGCCCGGTTCAAGGTGGAGCTGTCGTCGGAGATGTGGAAGGAGCTGCAGACATTCGTAAAAGCCTCCTTTGCCTTGTCGGGCTTGCAGCTGAAGCGCCTGGAGCGAGGTGAAGGCTCCTGTGTCGAGGTGCTCATGTCAGGAGAGGCCCGTCAGCAGTATGCCCTCAAAAATCCTCAGGTGGTCGTGAAGAATGCAGAAAAGCCTTCCGACGGTGCCCTTGAAGGCTTCTGCACTCCGGAGACGGCAAAGCTTCCAGTGCACGAGGCTTCTACACCATGCAAGGCCCCATCGCAGAAGCAGGCGAAGCGCCCAATGGCGTCTTCGCCTGAGAAGTCGAAACGCAGCAGGACCAAGGAGGCGATAACGAAGATTTCGTCCATGCCCTTGCAGGATGTGCACGCGCGAGAGGTGTCTCGCGATCTGAAGGGTGTTGTTGCTGCAAAGGACGGGCTGACTGCAGCACTGAGTTCGAAGGATCTGCACGAGGCTGTCGCATGGCTGAAGGGGCTGGGGAGAAGGGAGGTCGCTCCCGAGGACTTGGCAAAGACCCGCATCGGCCTCGCGGTGAACGAGTGCCGCAAGCAAGGGGACCCATACATGACGAAGCTCGCTGACATTTTGCTTCAGAGGCGCGCCGTGAGATTTTCTGGGTTGTCGCGTTGGCTACACTGGTGTGCGGGCTGTTAAATGTGCATCAAGTCCGGCAGGTGGAAGAAGGCCTGGCGACAAGCCCAGGAGCTAAAGGGCAGCGAGAGGGACGCAACGTGAGGGCCGGACGTCCAACAAGACAACGTGGGCCGATCCTCTACATGGGGGGTTTGTACAGGATTTGCTTTCGTGTCAAGAGGCCATAAGAGGAGTCGATGTGTTGCCAAGACTCCCAAGGATTGAAATTGTTGGAATGTTGCAGATTTGGCAGGTAGTATGAACAGAGCAATGCAGCTTGACTGCAGAAGTGGCAGGCGGCAGGAGATGTCCTATGACCACTCCACGGAGGGTGGCATGAATCTTGAATTTGATTTGCACATCAGAGCAAAATCGGCTCCAGGAGAGGTGCTCGTGCTACTGCGTTTTTCGAGCGAGAGGCCGTGAGGCCGCTAATCAGCCGCTCCTGCAGTTCAGGCTCAAGCCTCGACATGAGGTCGTAGGGCGCTTCAAGGGCACACTATGCTAAGGCGTAGGTCGTGCCGCAAAGTTCAAAGTTGGATCGGGGCAATCGTTTTTCAGAAGTGCTATAATCAATATCCTGAAGGCACTGTTAACCCCGCAAATCTCGATGGTAAGCATTCCACGGCATGCTGACCGATGCTTAATGGAGTCAAGATGGACTCCCACTTTCGCTGGAGATGCGAGATGGACCTTTCTTGAAGGCCTTCTCATGTGTTGATGTCTGCATCTGGTTGGGGGCCCAGCTGCGCAAACTACTTCAAGGGTGTTGCGGTGTCACATGCTGCGATGTTGCAACATCAGCTAGGTCAGCAGGCCTGTAAGCCTGTAAGTGTCATCTCTCCGTCCTCCTGAGGCTCCGCCACAAGTCAGCGTGGCTTCGTTAAGCCGAATAGCGATGCAAAGCCGGGCCGGTCCAGCCTGGAAGTTCTGTTGCACGGAGGTACGACTTGCACTGCGGCTGTCTTTGCAGGCTGACGGCAAGTGACCAAGCAGTGGCGGGCAGCCTTGCAAAAGCTGTCCAGGGCACAGCACAGATTGAGACGGTGAGAACATGGGAGCTTTGAGGGCAAGCTAGAGCAACACCCTGCGAGCCCGTGTTTCGCGCGCGAGTTCTTCTTGCAGGCAACAAAGCTTGCGCTGTATCCCCTGGACACGTGGAAAAGCCGGAAGCAGGCGGATCCGGCGGATCCAGCGGAGCGGCGGCCGCTGGGCTATCTGAGCTTCGGTGCTCCCCAGACTCGCAGGCCCGGCGCTTCGGAGAGACGGCGGAGTTTCGGCACCTCCGCACCCTCCCTGGTGTCTACCGGGGTGTGGCCGGGGCCTTGCAAGGGGCCAGCGGCTACTAGCGGCTACTAGAGGCTAGGTCGGCTGCTTCGGGTTTTCTGTCCATGAGGTTCCGAAACTTCTGCTGTACTCCCCCTACCAGGCCCCGTCACAACAGGGCTTTTGGATTCAGACCAGAGCTGCAGTGCACGGCAGTTGCAGTGCCAAGCGAGGCTGTGTACATGAGCGCCTACATCAGTGCTCGAGATGCTCTCTCGAAAGGCAGTCGAAAGTCACGTAGAGCTGCACAGAGTCAGAGCTCTGCGACAGGCCCAGCTCCCTTCGGGGACTCTGGCCTGACTTTCGTGGCAGCAGCGGTGGTGGCCGAAGCTGGGGCCCGGGGATTCGGGGCACCGTGTGCAAAGTCTGTGCAGAGCCAGAGCCAAGCAGCCATGCCGACGGCTAACGCCCCGCCGCACCGCTCGTTCTCAGGTGGCCGGTTCCGTCATTCGACTCCCGATGGAGGCGTGCCCAGCGTCCCGGGGTCCATCGAAGGCTTGCAGCCTTGACTTGGCCTTCACCACCGCCCTGGGAGACTCCCAGTCCAAGCCGCCAAGCGCCCATTTTCATCTTCTCCAAACCTTCGTAGCATCACATTCTTTCTCTGCGGGGTAGACAGCTTGATTCCAGGACGTGGCCACATGCCACGAAGCTCCTGCATCAGTATCAGTCCTGTCCTTTCACTTTCAGCCGAGCCTGGACCAATAGTTCGTTCTGATGGCAGCTGGGTTCGTCATTCGACTCCCTCTGCGGAAAGGCCATGGTGCCTGGTTTGATGAACGGGTTTAGGTAAGGGCTTGCAGGATTCGGGGTTACTGGTGCTTTGTGGCAAGTGAGGTTAAGTCGCTGACATTGCGGCTTAGACCTTTACGTGCTCTCTGGGAGGTGGCGAAGCTCCGGCTGCAGCTTGGTGCCTACCGCAACAGCTTCCATGCTTTTCAGGCCGGGATTAGAATGTTTGAAATGCTTGGATCGATGACAGTGAAGTGGAGAGCCAGAGATGCCCAATCTCCGAGCCAGCCTGCACATGCACTGCTACTGGTATCGTCCCTGTACTTAAACTCGTACTTAAATGGTGCCCTGCATCGCTGCCAGAATACGACTCAGACTGCTGCAACACTGCTGTGTCCCTCAGTCTATGTAGCTGACAAGGCATGTTCTTCATTTTGAGAGAATTCCGAAGATTGAACTGTAGATAGTGCAAGTCTCCAGGATTTGGGAACGAACTTGAAGGACCTCTACCGCGGCAGCTTCTTGTGCGGCCGCCCAGTCTGGAAGCTTGAGAGACGATGTTGAGCACGTGCTCAATTTCCCAGTCACTTGCTGAAACTGTTCGCAGCCGCAGAAGAAACGAGGCCGCAAACGGTCTTGCACGATTGCTCCTACAGCGCATGTGGGTGGCTAATTTTCGAGACGAGCAGGCCCTTGAGCCTCAGACGTTTGCTCAAAGAAGCCGAGATTTTCTCTCACAGTTGCTGGGATGTGAAGTCCTGTGGAGTTTCCTGGGTGGCAGCCTCGCATGTTTCCGACTGTTATAGAGCCGGACAAAGCCTTTTCCTACCAGGCAACAGTTGTATTCCGTCCGCGGTTCCTCGGACTTGCCAGCAGCCCTCTCAGAATCTCTCAGGGTCTTCCGTTCAAGCGGACGATTACGAAGCCTGGTAGATTCGCTGCGCTTCTCATGAGCTGATGTCCTCCGCCTCATCTCGTGGCTTGTTGACGAGCCCTCGAGGTGTACGAGAATCTCTCGCTGGGCATCTTCACTGGTACTCTGACGGCTTTAGCGTGCGCCCCATTGGCTGCTTCAGCTCCAGCTTGTTCTGTTCGACGTTGTGTCTCGTCCGTCAGCACGCTGCTGATGGAAGCTTCGAATACGGAGTGCCTGCCGCGACTCACGAGGTGACGAACCCGTTTGATGTAATCAAAACACGTGGCCGTCTCGGTTGGGAAGTAATGGAAATAATTACCGTGAGACTGGTGTGTAGTGAGTGGAATTGCCGAGGAATCATTGGCAGGCCTGCAGGCACAAGCCCTCCAGGCAACGCTGGCCGCCAGCGTAGTCGGAGGATTGTCCATCTGACGAGAGCCTTCTGCTGCGGACTGTTCATGTTTCTGAAAGCGCGGCCATCTGCATCATGGCAACTGCATGCAGGCATCGTCGAAACGGCTCGGAGTATCTTGAGCGGGTGCCCAATCATATCGGTGGCAGCAACACGTCTCAAGCATGATGCAGGGAGTGACCATGACCAGATCCTACGAGTAGCAGATTTTCGCTAGCCGAGATCGGCTGTCACGGGAGAGTCGGCCGTGGCTCTCTCAGGTCTTGAGGGCCTCCGTGCATTCTGGCAGGGGGCGACCTGGCGCCTCGGCTAGAGATAACTCCCATTCGATGGAAAAAGGGGAAGGGAGCACGTCATGTCGATGTCTTCTGTGGAGTTCAAAAAATCCGGCTCTGACACGTACAGCAGAGCATGCAGCCGTTCTGGGACTTGGGCGTCTCTTGTCTGAGGCGCATCCTCCACCTTGCTCCAAGCCACGGCGTGTGCGCTTTCTGCTGGCCTACTGAACACTGTAGGTTTTTCATGTCGTATTGCGGCACCCTTCCTCGAGGTACATGCTCTTGTACGAGATCGTCAAGCTGCAGCTAGCTTCCTTGCGGGAATGACTTTCAGAAATGTCTGAGTTTTGCTCACAGCAGCTATGGGGAGAGGGGATCTGATCCGGCCGAGATTTGACCCTGGACGCCATAACTAGGTTGTGGTGACAAGTCATTCCTGCCCCTGGTACAGGCGCGCAGGCGCAGAATCGATTTTCCCAGATTAATTAGATTGAGTGCGACATCCACTTTACAAAAGGGATCCGACACTGACGCTTGCCTGCGTAAAACTGCTTTGTGTTTGGTAGGCACTGGGTGAGCAGTCTTCATTGCAAGCAGAGCTGAAACGAAATGCATGTGCCATTTCGGTTCAAGGTTTTGACCCAAAACGGCATAGAGTTTGGCCCACTCTCAGCCGGATGTCCGAGGAGCAGATCCGACTGGCCAAACGCCTACCGTCACCCTCCCATTGGCTTAGACGAGGCCCGTGTCTGCGTGGTTTGCTTTTGGCGCCACGAGTGGCAAGAGCCCGCATTTCAGCCGTACGCCGGGCTTCTCTACGGGCTCCCTTTGGCGGTCACATCGTTCAACCGCTATTCTAGACTGGTGGAAGCGCTGGGGCGCCGCCTTGTCATGGCTCTGGTGTCGCTCTACTTCGACGACACCACTATTCGCGACTGGGGCTCATCACGTGGCACGCCGTTTGCTGATGCCAAGCGACAGCCAATGTCGTCGGCCAGCGACTTCCTGGGCCTGTCTCACGATGTCTCTCAGGCGCTGTCCCATGGCCTGGTTCGCTTTTGGCCGCGAGCCCGCTTCGTTGAAAAGATCGAAGCCATGCTTTCGGAGGCCGAATCCGGCGATTGCTTGCACCCAGGGCAAGCCTCCAAGCTTTACGGCATTCTCAACTTTTCGAACAAGGCGTCTATGGCAAGGTTGGTGCAGGCAGCCAATAGGCCATCAAAGAGAGGCAGCACGAGAGCACCACCAAGGTCACCCAGGACCTACGGGATAACTTTCTCTATTCAGGGCCATCATTCGATCCAAGCCTGAGCGCCAGCTGCCCGTTCTTCCGCTTCCCTGCGATCGGTTCGTAGGTGCATCGGACGCTGCGGAGGAGCCGGCCACCGGAGGTACCGGTGGCTTCCTCATGGTCTGGTTCACGGGTGCTGAACAACATCGCGAAGGCTTTGTGGCCGAGATCCGCCCGTGGTGGTATGAGGTCTGGCAGCCTGCGGAAGTGCACATCGCACAACTCGAGATATCGATGCTTGCGTGCACTGTTGAGTCGGCCGGACGGAACCGGCGTGGATCCTGGTTTCCTTGATAATCTGTTTCAGGAACCCGCGTGGATTCTGGTTTCCTTGATAATCTGGCCTCGCTCATGGCATCGGTCAAGGGGCGCTCAGCTTCTAAAGACCTCGAACAGTGCGTACACATGGTGCATATCCTGCTGCTCGGCCTGAACGCGCAAATGTGGTTCGAGTACCTCCCTTCTAAGTCCAACTGGGCGGACTCTATCTCCAGATTAGGGTGGGAGGATCCTTGGCATGTCGGCCAATCGTTTTCGACTTTTTCGGTCAGTTTCCCACGTGTTGTGTGGGGGTTGCCACCGTCCGCTCTGCTCACGCTCGCACGGTTCATTTAATGCTTTGGGACTCAGTGCCTCGGGTGCTCAAGCCCGGGATTCCCGGGCCGCCTCGGCCAAGTGAGGAACACTTGCGCCAGGGTTGCGATCTGTCAGGTGGAACCTGACAGATTCCCAAAGCATACCCTCATGGCGAGGTTCGTGTATTCGCAGTGCGAAGTCACCGGTGGCGGATGCGAAAAAGAACCGAAACCGAATTGCTCTAAGCATGTCTTGTAATGCAAAACTGCTTTGTGTTTGGTTGGCACTGGGTGAGCAGTCTTCATTGCAAGCAAAGCCGAAACGAAATGCATGTGCCATTTCGGTTCAAGGTTTTGACCCAAAGCGGCTTAGAGGTTTTGCTTTCCCACCCAACCCACCCTAAAGTGCGGTCTCCCGTGGAGTAACCCCACTTCTTGGGGCTGGGGTTTGCGCATTGTGTTATGCGATCGTAACCCTCTTCTGTGTCAGACGGGTGCTCAGGCCCGGGATTCCCGGGCCGCCTCGGCTAAGTGAGGAACACTTGTGCCAGGGTTGCGATCTGTCAGGTGGAACCTGACAGATTCCCAAAGCATACCCTCATGGCGAGGTTCGTGTGTTCGCAGTGCGAGGTCACCGGTGGCGGATGCGAAAAGAACCGAAGCCGAATTGCTCTAAGCATGTCTTGCAATGTAATTCATATGATGCAGCTCTGCTCACTTGTTACTTAGGGGCTGGCGGTGCCAAGACCATGCAACTTGGCCACTCAGCCGAGCCACGGCTCAAGTCGCCCGGATCGGAGCTGAAGACAATACAAGTGTCAATTGATCTCTGTGGCACCCTGCCGCCTTGACCAGTTCGGCAAAACATCACTTGAGCCATCTACAGCGATATGGCTCACGACGCTGTCGCCCATGAGCCTGCTAGCGGCCCTAGAATCCCTAGAAACCAGAAGCCTCAAACCGCCAGAACCTTTTGCCTACTTCGGCAATTAGAGCTTTGCCGGCGTCCGTGTCAATGAGCGATGGACCCATCAAGGCTTTGCCGTCGGGTTTTCTGGATTTTTCGGACCATGCAGGGAGAACTGGCGCAGCCCGGCAGGCCCCGGCCACAGCATCCGCCGCGGGGCTCACCGTGGAACAGGTGGAGGAGCCATCGACAGAAGCGATGCGGATGTTGGGGAGCGGGGTAAGAGGTTGCGGTGTTCATCTAGGCCAGGAGTGCAGCCGGCAGAGCCGGCGAGACACGCACATGTTGGACTCAGTTGCGTTGGTGACGCTTTGCGGCTGGCAGGAGTTGCGGAGGCTTGGCTCCAAGGCCGTGTAGCTGCCTTGTATCGGCTTGCAGGATGTTTCAACATGAGCTGGCATCGATTCAGCAAACTCTCGCAGGTGGAGGCCCAGTCCCTGTCCTACGGTGATGGCGTGTGGTACCCGGCCAAGGCAAACTCTGAAGATCAGAGAGACTGAAGAAGACTTCTACAGATGGACGTCCTTGTGTCATCGGGACCCTTGGGGGAGTAGGGGGAGGGGGGGGTAGGGGGCCTTAATGCCCATAATGAGGACCTAATAATACCCCCTTCCCCCCTACCCCCCTAGGGGTTCGTATGATTGTGCTTGTGGTAGGACCGATGCTGCCACTCCCAGAGACGAGGGAAGAGAAGACGAAGTGATAACAAAGTGATAGAGAGCACGCAGCGAGTGCCATCCTAGTCACCACAGCCGTATGCGACCTGCCAGGTCCTTGAGGTTGCGAGAGAAACGACTCGCGTGAAGGCAGGAAACTTTAGAGTCTTTGTGAACGGTTTCAGTTATTTGCCTTGAGTTGCCATTCATCAGCAAACGATTCCACCGCCCTTCGACAAGCCAGGCCCAGGACTGAAGCTGGCAGACAGAACAGCATAGAACAGCCACACAGACGGATCTTGACCCTACCGTTTTGACCACCACACGCTACCGGGTGTGGGTAGGTACACTTCCTGGGCTTTGACGACGATGAGGTCAGGCCTTGCAAGCAACATGTCGGTCGCTGTTGTTTGCTCCCTTCTGCCTCGACGTGGCGTTGGATGTCCGGTCTCTGTTTCGGCAGCTGGTGTTGTTGCTGGAGTGAGGAAAGGCAGGTTGCAGCTGCTCGAAGACTGGCTGCTGGATCTTGTCAGTCACAACTTGTCAAAAAGGATGAGTGGCTTCCTTTGCAGAGTCTGCGACCATTCCAGGACGGGGGTTGGGTTCATTGTCTGGCAGCATGCTATGAGTACAAAACTTTTCAAAACGCATCTAGTGACTAGTGCCTGGACACTCACGCATTGTGTTCGTGTGGCACCACCTACAAGTCGTTCAGACCTGCGAGAAGTTGCTGCTGCAGCTGGCAAGGATCCTCCCAACGTTGGCGCAAAGGCTCGCCCATGGTGCAAATGATTGAGCCGACCTTGCAGTGCCACCATATCATGAGGTCGCCACGCTTCCACTGTCTGTTACTTCTCTCAATACTGGTTTCACGTCGGAGCGTGGTATATGAGTTGGTGAAGAAAGGGTCTCGAGGCGCGAGTCGGTGAGCTTCTCATGACCTGGGTCCTGGCTTCAACTGCATAAGTGTCACTGACCTTGGACACACCGAGGAACTGCTCAAGGCATTCAGACAAACCGAGCAGTTGGTGCAGAAGGCGCGACGTGTGCTGATCGCAAAGAGTGCAAAAACTCCATCTCTACCTGTCTAGCGCCCGCAGTTCCTCCTCGCCCCTCTGTTTGCACAGGTCCAGGAGCGGACAGGCCTCCCAAAGGAGGACTTTGTGCTCTCGAGTTCCTTGCATCAACAAACCAATGCGCTTAAACTCAAAGTACGTTTGCATCTAAGGTTGCCTCGGCAATGGCAGCCTTTCCCGAGACCCTGTCCCCTACACCCGCACGAACCTCAAACTTTCATGCCGTCATGAAGCTCAAGCAATGCGAGAACACTTCCACACCGTGAATTCCGAACAGTACCACTCCATGCGGAAGTTTCAAAGTGTGCAGCAGCCATGATCAGGTAGGGCTTGGCCGGGAAGCATCGTCATCGTTTGACACCACTCCACCAGTGTTGCAATGCAGCAGTGAATTTTTCGGTTCTTCTATTTCAGAAGTGAACACACGGGAAAGCCAGCAAGTGTAATGTACAAATCTCCGATGCAAACATGTCCTCGGCGAGAACGTTTAAAACGGTGGTTCTTGCTTTGATTGTTGGGTTAACTCCTGGTGCCGTGTCACTGTAGGAGTCTGAAGACGGCAGTGCCCTTTGTGCCTGGAGGAGCTGGATCAGATGCGGGTGGAGGATTTGCAGGACTGGATATATCCGTCATTGTCGAGAAGTGTGTGCTTTGAGATTGCTTCTGATACAGCAGAAAATTGTACACACCAACGCAGCCGTCAAGAGATGGTCCTGGGTGAAGGCAGACTTTGAAGTTCTCGGCCTGGAAATGTCCAGTGCCCCGGCTGAAGCTCCCTTTTAATAGGGTACTTGTGAGAGTCGCCAAGAGAAAAACGTAGGGCCAGCTCTATTGAAGCTTTGATTTGTCGGCAGGTGCTGTGTCTTTCGAAGAGTTCGGCCGTGCCCTTGTGAAGCTGCACGGCCTGAGGAGGAGTGCGGATTCGCATCTGCGGTGGAGTGCACAGCATGGCTGACTGCAGGATCTACGAGCGAAAGAGCGGCCACATGCCAAACACTGGCGAATCTTGGACTGCAGAAACATCCCACGTCTTGCAAGCCCCGATCGAATCAGAATCATCCTGTGAGATCCTCTGAGGCTGCGAGGAGCTCCGCAGCTCTGGCGCCGCCTCGCCTGGAGCAGGCCGGGGCCGGGGCCGGAGACGGGATCTCAAGCCTCAGCTGCATGAGCACAAGCTGCAATGCAGCAATGCAGCCTCAGCCAAGCTGCAGTGCAAGCTCTGATGGAGCATGCAGGAAGTAGTGGCTCTCAAGGAGAAGGCTCGGTGCGGCAGGGTCTCTGAGTCAAAGTCCATGAGGCACAGACAGACATACACACTAGAGTCACATCCACTCGGACAGAGTGTCTGCAGTCAGGCCTCGTTTGCACACGCAGAGAGGAACAGATGCGGGCCATGTCTTTCACTACCCTCATATAGATATAGATCGTGAACGCCAGGGAAGCGCACCTGGTTTCTGCATTGAAGTCCCACTGCCCGAAGGTCTCATCCCTTGCAGATCGCGTGGATCTGCCAAAGAAGGAGGTGGGAGTCATGCCGTGCTTCCTTTTCTCTCTGTATCGGCGGCAGCTGAGGGTGGCCACAGTGGATCCGAAGTCCCGCTCCAAGTATGTGGGCAGTGGCCACCGGTGTACTCAGTAGTTATCAGTTTGCTGCGGCATCTACTCTACAAGAACTGCACCAGCATAATGCTTCCGACCACGAACCGATACCTCGAAAGCGCTCTGCTGACTTCACCTTGTCGGCTCAGATTCCCAGATTCGTCCAGGTGTCTGTGAGAGTTTGTGCCTGTTGATCTGCTCGAGCTGCATTGGTTAAAGATTCCCTTGGCTGCAGTATGTTGCATTGACCGTTTGGCCAGCCTCAGCTAGCACCCAGGTTGAGCTGGAAGCACTGCAGCAGCAGGATCGACCCTCTGGTGTTAAGGATTGCGGAGATGATGGTGGTAAGCAGATCTTAAGCCTCAAGCCTTAAACGTGCAGCCTTGTTACATCTGCCGCCACCACCACTACCACGACGACTAGTACAGTCATAGCAGAAGCAGAAGCAGTAGTAGCAGTGGTAGCAGTAGTAGTAGTAGTAGTAGTAGGAGTAGGAGTAGGAGTAGGAGTAGCAGTAGGAGCAGGAGCAGGAGGAGTAGGAGTAGGAGTAGGAGTAGTAGCAGCGGCAGCAGCAGCAGGAGCAGGATCAGGAGCAGCCGCAGGAGGAGTAGTAGTAGTAGTAGCAGTAGTAGTAGTAGTAGTAGTGGTAGTGGTAGTAGCGCAGCAGCAGCAGGAGTAGTGGTAGTAGTAGTCGTCGTCGTAGTAGTAGTAGTAGTACTAGTAGTAGCAGCAATAGTTGTAGTAGGCTCCATCACCCTCGTTTGCTGCACTTCAGGGGTGGGGTGGGGTGGGGGGCTAATAACGTCATGTTTACATCGGTCAGAGGCGTATGAGCTTCCATGTTGATTGGCGCGCTGTCACAAGCGTTCATGCTTTGTGCCCAAATGCCCGAACCACTGGCGTTTACAGGGTTTCGCCACTTTATACGGCATACTGCAGAAGGATGTTGGGCTTTCTGGCATAATACACACTGTCATAAGCGGTGATGCCTGGTGCGAACATACCCAACTGGTATTTACAGCATCTGTGCTTTTTTCACAACATTGTGCACAACGATATGGTGACGGCGAAGATGATGAAGATCCCATACTGTCATCAGTATCTCCCATAGTACCATCAATATCTCATCTCATAGAAAAGATTGGTTTTTAGGGGTCTTAGAAACCACCACCTATATGCGTAAGTCCTGCGCCTGCCACGAAAAACGTTCATGTGGAAGATTCGCTAGCGCCAAACATGGCGTTCCAAGACACGTCCTGGCTGCTGCCGCCGTAAACAAGCCGCATTTGCAAGAGAACGGAACAGCAGAAACTCGAGGCTTTTGCGGATTTCAGAACATAATCATAAAAAACGGACGCCCAACTCGTCCTGTTCACATGCAAGTGAGACATTCGCACTCGCTAACACTTTCCTACAAAGCTCCCGAATGTGCTTAAAACTCAAACGAAAACACAGTCTTAACATGAACGCACTCTGCATGTTGCAATGAAGCACATCACTGAGGACCCGTTTGCCGCGCCGTCTGCGCGGCAAACGAGGTATATGGGGCCTAGTAGTAGTAGTAGTAGTAGTAGTAGTAGTAGTAGTAGAAGTAGTAGTAGGAGTAGTAGGAGTAGTAGTAGTAGTAGTAGTAGGCGCCCCCCCCCCTACCAACCACCCCCCCCCACATACTCCTCTAACACACATCCGCTTTACTCGGTATTTACAGCACTTTCGTCATGTCGGAACATCTTATGAGGCTTAAAACGCACGCCTGGGTTTTTGAAAAATCCAGGGGTCGATTCTGGACTGGTTTTTTTTTGGGGGG
>BGNK01003450.1:14663-64733 GCA_003297005.1 Symbiodinium sp. clade A Y106 | reverse complement strand
TGTACTTGGCGAACAACGAATCCACTGTAAATTACGGTGTAATCCTCACTTGCAGCATCATGATCGACGAGTGGGGCGCGGCATAACGAAGGGACTGAACGGGGTTTAGGGTTTAGGGTACTACTTGGAGGATTAGGGGACTTAGTAAGTAAGCTTGTAAGTCCCTTAGTGAGGTCATGAGTAATTACAAGTATAGCTAGCTTGTTTATGCACCTAGTTCTAAGTAAGTCCCATGACCCTTAATATCCTAAACCCTCAAAGATCCGTTGAAGAAGCCGTATAAGGAACCCTTTAAGTTACTAAGTCCTGGGCCGTCCAAAGAAGTCAGCGGCAGGCCAGACGATTCCAGATCGCTCCTGCCATGGTCGGCCCTCAGTTCATATGACTAAATAGGGTTCCTTGAAAGGGTGTCCGGGTTAATCTAGGGGTTCATATTAATAACTACAGAGGGTTCCTTTAAAGGGTATAGGGAGTATAGGGCTTAATCTAGGGGCGCATGTAACTAAATAGGGTTCCTATGAAGGGTGTACAGGCTAATCGAGGGTTTAGTATAGGGGACCTTCTTCATAACTAAATAGAGTTCCTTCAAAGGTTTACTGCAATGGTTACGAAAATTGGGTTTTAGTATAGGAGGCCTTAATAACTAAATAGGGTTCCTTTGAATATTACTGCAAGGGCTACTATAGGGGTTTAGTATAGGCGCCTTAATTGTTAACTTCTATTTGTGAAAAACACGCTTTCGAATGGGTACTGGCCTCAGTTCTGTCTCAGTGATTCCATAAATTTCAAGGGTATACGGGTTAATCGAGGGTTTAGTATAGGGTGGGGGAGGGTGATATCTCAAAATCCCGAAACCCAGGGACCTCAGTTCTTATTTTAGCTTGAACACATTTGGGTAGTTGTCAAATTATGGTCCCTTTTTGGGCCCTTATTATAGTACGGCACCTAATATTTAGGGTACCCAAAAAGGGACCCTAATTTTGACAACCACCCACACGAAGATAGTTCGAGCGAGTCCTGGTCCTCAACGTCATGATCAACAAGAGCGACAACAACACAGTCGCCATCGCCGAACATCATGGTAAATAATCATGACTATCATCATCGTTGTCGTCATATAGTCACTGTCACGGCCAAGATCCGCATCATCCTCATCATCCTGAGCGTTATCATCGCCATCATAATCAGCACCGTCATTCCATCACCTTTCCTACTATTCCATCTTCGCGCCAGCACTAGGAATGTGCCAGTGATGTGTTGTTGTCCTTGTTTGCTGTTGCTGCTGCTCTCCTTCTTGTTCCTGTTGCTGATCCCCTCTGATTGAAATCGCTCTCCAGGTATTTCCTCGCAGCGGGTCTCTCCGGTGCCGTCGCATCGGCACTGACGCAGCCCCTAGATGTTGCACGGTGCTCAGGAGTCTATCATTCCTTGAGCCGCCAGCTCCAAAGATGCCTCGGCAAACACCCGGCAAGGCGTCCTCAACTCCGACACCTTCGCCTGCAACCTATATTCTAGTATACTACAGTGTAGTATAGTATATTATAGTTTACTGTAGTATATGACAGTATATTCACGTATATTCGAGTATGGCAGGTTAGTACAGCAGAGTATATTATGCATCCGGCAACTTGCCTCGTGAGGTCAAGACGAGGCTTCAAACGCAGGCACGCGCCAGAGATGCTTTGGTAAAGCGGCCTTTTCATAATTCGAGTAGGGTTTCCGGGGCTTTAATATAGGGGCCTTAATGATTACCTATGCTATTTTGGGGGTTCCTCCTGAAAGGGTCTATAAGGATTAATTACTATAAGGGCTATTGCTGGGGTTTAGTAACTAGGGGTCTAAACAATTACCAATACCATTGTAGGGGGTTCCTGATTATGATTATAGTATGATGGGCCCCAAACCCTATTCTCATTATTAAGGCCCCTATAGTAGATTATTATAGTATGGACATAGTAAGGAACCCTAGTAAGCAATAATTTGGGTAATCATTCAGGCTTCTGGATTGGAGCAGTGGTACCTGCGACGGCGACCTCATTGCTTGGGAACGAAGGGGGCGGGATCTTCATAGCCGTGCCCACGTAACCTTCGTGCAGGCGATAGCACTGGGATTCAATTCACAGAGACGCCTTTATAATGACTCATACTATTCCCCAGGGTTCCTTTCAGGAACTATTTGACACAACACCCAAAACCCCTTTGTAATTACGAAGGCCTCTATACTCATCCATCTACACTCAACACCCTCATCCTTAAATCCGTAGAGTGGACACTGGTTTTCAAGATGTCTTCTCTTCAAACGTAGATTTGAAAGCTTCGTGGTGACCTCGGTGAGTGGCTTTCGATGCCCCTCAAACCTTCGGACCTCAAAGCCATGAAGGCCGAAGATTTCTGAAGGTTGCGGCACTTTAAGGGTGAGGGCAGCGTTTAGGTTGTGGATGAACATGGGGGGCTGTAAGACTTCGACCAGGTTTTGGTGCATATTACAGTATAGAGGTTGAGTCGGGATGATGCGAAGGAACTTTACAGAGGGTTTGATCCTCCCCGTTCGGGAATTTTTACCGCAACGAAGATAAGTACAGAGCTGGAAAGCTTGTGTGTTGAACTTTGATGCCGATCCGAGTACTTGGAGGATCACGGGACCTAGTAACTGGGGCTACACATGAGGTACCTATACTTGTAGTTACTTATAGCCCCAATTGAAGTGCTACTTTGTAAATAAAATTGCTTACTAAGTCCACTGATCCTCCAAGTATGCGTTCGGAGTGCCACAGGCGTTGGAAGTGTGTCGTCGAGCCACGAGCATGTAGAACTCCTAAATCCCTGAACCATAAACCCTAAACCCTAAACCCAGAAGTGACTGAATCTAGGCTGCTTGTGTTGCACGCTTGAACCTCACAATGCCCAGCAAAGTCTTCAGAAGCCAGATACCTTAACCCCCGCTAAACCTTGCAAGAACCCGAAGCCTTGAACATCCTATAAACTTGAACCCTACAACCTTAAAACCCTATCACCCTGAAGCTTTAAAACCTTTTGACAAGCTTGTGAGGACTGCCTGGTCACAGACCCGGCCGGTACGTCTAGGCCTGTGTCGGTCAGCGAAGTTAAGGGTTTCTGGTTTTGTCAGGACAGCTTTGTCAGAGCTGAAGCTGCGGGGCCAGTGTATACGTACATGTATGTGTGTGTGTATATATATATATTTATAATATATATATATGTATATATGTATATGTATATGTATATGTATATGTATGTGTATATGTATATGTATATGTATATGTATATGTATATGTATGTGTACACGTACATGCATGTGTATGTGTACATGTACATGCACATGTATATGTATGTATATACTGTGTGAATACATGCATGCATATATATATATACATGCATATGTATAGATATACACATGTATATGTATTATGTATATGTATATGTATTATGCATATGTATATGTATATGCAGATGTAGATGTATATGTTCAAGCTTCTTGGCTTGAAAGCTGACGCTCTTGAAGGTTTGTGGCCATTCTTCTTGAGGGGGGATGGATAAACCGGCTTCAACCCTACTATAGGGGCTTAAATATTTACTAATACTAATGTTGGGCTCCTTCTTATGATTATAGTAGAATACACCCCAAATACCTATTCAAATTTTTAAGGCCCCTCTATCGCGTCCCAGACCCTAAGCCCTGAGCGGCTGGCTCTTTGAAGCTGCGGAGTTTTTTCCCCGGCTTTTTACAGTAATAGCCCCTGGAAAGCCAGGAGCAGCATTCATGGAGGGGCCTTAATAATTAGGGTAGTCGTGTGGCTTATGGTATAGTCGTCATAGGAACCCTAAAGGGCTAAGGAAGAACGTTGGCGACTATTCAAGCTTTTGTTTTAGATGGGGATGGGAAAAGTTGGTCAAGCTATCCTTTTCCAGTCCTTCTGTTACACCAGAACCTTATTCTGATTACCAGGACCCCTATACGAACCCCTTACCCCACAAGATCCCTTAAAGGGACTCTACTCTATCTGACAACGCCTTTACATGGGTAGTTCTCTAAGTCAAGGTCCCTTTTTGGCTCCCCAACATGCCTCGGCACCCTTATACGAAGGATCCTAAAACGGACCCTAATTTTGAGAACTACCTATATGTTTCTGTTCTCTTGGCGCTGGAGTTCCTCTCTCTTGCTCAAGGCAAGGGATACCTCAAAACCCTAAACCCTAAAACCCCAAAACCCCTAAGCCCTAAACCCCTAAGCCCTAAAACCCCCTAAAACCCTCTAAAACCCTAAGCCCTAAACCCCAAACCCCCTAAACACCCTAAACCCTAAACCCCTGACCGTGGCCGAAGCTCCAACTAAAGCCGAAACCCTCGGTCCAGGGTTCAGGGTGAACCCCCAAATCCAAATACCCTAGGGTTTAGGGCTGTAGGCTTTAGGGCTTTAGGGTTTAGGGTTTAGGCTTTAGGGCTTTAGGGCTTTAGGGTTTAGGGCTTTAGGGTTTAGGGCTTTAGGGTTTAGGGTTTTAAGGTTTAGGGTTTTTAGGGTTTTTAGGGTTTAGGGAAACAGTTTAAACCCCAGACCTTAAGACCAAACCCCCCCAAACCCTAGAACCCTGGACTGCGAAACTCGCGAAGTCTTTGCAGGCCTTCCGTCGAGGCCGCTTGTGCAAGCCGCCAGCTCAGCGACACGGGTTTCCCGGGTGTACAAGCTCAGGGCATTTAGGCGTAGGAGTTAGGGTAATAAATGGAGCCTGAAATGCGTTTCGGGTTTGGGGTTTGTTTTACGGTTCTCAGAGTAGTATAGAACATAGCATTATGAGGGTTTAGCGCCAGTGTAGGGGGTTGAACAATTATTAGTACTATTGCTTAGTATGAGGCTTACTGAGTATTGTTCTCGTACATTTGATATAATGCAATGCCCTGTTCAAAGTATTAATGTAGGAACCTGATTAACCTGGGCCTATACACCCCAATGCAGTAGGATTCATATAAGGAATCCTGATAAAGGCTCAAGGCTTCTTAATTAGGTTCCTACTTTAACAGGATCTGCTAAAGTTGTGTGGTAGGATGTCGTTTCTGAGGTTTGAGGCAAGCCAAAGCAGTGGGTCTTAGGATTGACAGTCTTGTGACATGCTTCAGTTCTTGAAGCGCGCTGAAACACTCAGGGGTTGGGTATATTCTGGATGTTTAAGTCTAGTCTGCAGGGGGGCCAGGTTTCACAGTGCACCAGGCTATGAAACCCCTAAACCCGAAAGCAAAACCCCTAAGCCCTCAACTCACCCTCTGAACCCTGAATCCCAAACCCTACTTGGAGGATCAGGGGACCTAGTAAGTAAGGTTATAAGTACCTTAATTGGGGTTACAAGTAATTACATGTATAGTTACCTTATTTATAACCCTAGTTACTAAGTCCCATGATCCTTTAAGTAGACCGTAAGAACTGAGTCCTGGACGTGTTTTACGGGCTTTTCTGACGTTTCTGGAAAGGGTTCCTATGACGGTTCTTTAAGGGTGGGTACTGCATGGGTTCTATAATAAGGGTTTAGGGGACTTAGTACGTCAGATTATAAGTACCTTAATTGTCGTTCTACGTAATTTTGAATATGGATACTTTATTCTCACCCCTAGTTTCTAAGTCCCATGATCCTTTGAATCCTAAACTCATATACATCCCTTATAGAACCCTCCAAGGAGGCCTTGAAGGAATCCTTTAAGTTACCATTACTTGGAGGATCAGGGGACTTAGTAAGTAAGAAATCCCTTATAATTATAGAACCCTCCAAGGAACTAGGTTACTACTACTGCTGCTGCTGCTACTACTTCCCATGACCCGTTAAAGCATATCAGGACAGACGGCAGCTGCCTCCTCCGTGGCAGGTTCTGACAGCGGCAAAGCTTGGGAGTACTGGGTCCCTACTGTTTCGAAAGGGAAGAGTATAAGGGATGAGTAGGGGTGAGTATAAGGATTCGAGTTCTGTAGGGTTTAGGGTTTAGGGTAACTGTTTCGAAAGGGACGAGTACAAGGATTGCTGTGACGGCTTATACAGGGTTTAGGGTAAGGGCTGCGACGCTACCATAGTGGATCTGCCACTCCCCCTTCAGCACCAGTAAGAGTCAACATCACAACGATAAGGGTTGCTATGTGGGATATTATACAGGCTAATACACGGGATACTACAACGGTTGCAACGGTTACTACACAGGAGCCATACTTCGGACCCACGAGTGTGTTGTTTTTTGGGTGGGTCCTTGTCCACGAGAAGGGCCGATATTGGGGTATGTCCAAAGCCCAACACTTATCTTTATAAAGTGTTGGACACGCTTACAATCACTCCTAGCGTCCCGAACCCGACATGCTGCACCGTAGAACGGACATGTAAAAGCCTCTAGCCACCCGCCCATGCACAGGCCGTTCAACACGTTTAGGGTTTAGGCCACAATGCCCGTTCACGTAATGCCGGCCTCTGTTATATTATAGGAAATGATAACATACATTAAAATAAACTTAAAGTATACTGTAGTATATCATAGCCTCTATATTAACGCAAGAGCTGGATCCAAGCCGCGGAAGCCAAGCCGTTGAATCTCCGAGATTTAGGGTTACTTAAGGGTCATGGGATCACCCAGAGAGCCCAATACCCCTTCATCAAGGAATACAGCTTAAATCATAATATGAAGCCCCTAATGATTTAAGGTATATTCCTTAATTAAGGGGTATTGGGCTTTCTGGGCATGGGACCTCGGGGATTCCTTAAAGGGTTTCTATAACGGATCCGTAAGGGTACGGGATTCTAAGGATCATGGGATTTAATAGCCTGGGCTATAAATAAGGTCACTATACTTTTAACTAGTCCTTATAACCTTACTTACTAAGTCCCCTGATCCTCCAAGAAGTGCTGTTGCATGTAGAGGTGCCTCCTTGGAATACTGGTGAGTGTAGTATCGGGGCCTTAATAATTAGGATAGCTCTAGTACGTCTGGGTTTCCGTTTGGGGCTGCAGTAGCAAACAACACGACTTCACAGAATGCGCGCAGGGCAGCCAGATCTTGCCAAGCTTGCGAGGGCTGCATAGACGAGCCTCTCTCTCGAAGCTCCCAAACCCCAAGCCCTAAACCCCAAATCCCAAGCCACTCACGAAGGGCTTCGTCTTCGGGCTAATGTAGGAACCTGATCAAGAAACCCTGGCCCTATAACCCCCAAAATAGTAGGATTCATACAAGGAACCCTAATAAAGGCCCAAAGTTTCTTAATCAGGTTCCTACATTATTATAGTGCCCTTATAGATCCCTTATATAGATCCCTTATAGTAACCCTTATAGACCCATTTAAAGGAACCCTAAGAGGTTCCTACATTATGCGATGTGGTGGTGGTATTCTCGACCACCCGAAGCCCTGAGCCCACAAATCCAAACCAAAAGTCTGAAGCCCAAACCTCAAAGCGAAAACCGTTTCTGTTTTATATATATAGTATAGTATCCATTATGTATACTATAAATTATATAGTATCCATTATCTATATTATAAATTATATAATATCCATTATTTATATTATGTATTATATAATATCCATTATGTAGCATGTTTTATTCGTTGTGATACTGCACCAATTAGTGCCGACCCGAAGCCCCCAGACTACAGTCTACAGCAAGAACGGCATTTTTCTTATGGGCAAAGGGGTTATCCAGTCCGTGGAGTTCCTCGTGTGGTGCAGTAATCGACAGAATCGCACAGACAATCGTAAGTGTGGTAAAGGCAACACGTCAGTCGCACATCCAAGCTGGTAGCCGCAGTACTTACACTATGGTGCTACTAGCTCTAGGTATCAGTACAAGTCGCAAGGAGGCCAGAAACCATCAAAATGACATCAAGCTCCTTAGCACGAGTCTTGCGCCGTTTTGTTGCGGATTGGTGCAACCCAAATGCCTAATTGGCATTTAATGAGCCTGTAGGAGCAAAACCCTAAAGCCCCGAACCCTTGTTGCTAAGCCAAGCCCCAACCGTCCCCGTGGAAGGTGGCTTAGCGGAGGCTTACAGGCAGCCCAAGCGCTGTCCCCAGAAACTGGGAACGGGGCCCTAAACCCGAAGCCTGAAGCCACGCCCTGAACTCGCCTTCCTACAGCTTGGAGGGGCAGGGGACTTAGTAAGTAGGTTATAAGTAGAGTTATAAGTACCCTAAGTGGAGTTACCCCAATTATAACCCTACTTATAAACGACTTACTAAGTCCCCTGGCCCTCCAAGAGGCTTAGTATGGGCATCGGACAAATCGCAGATGCTTCGTGTCATCCACAGATGAAGAGATGTTGAGCACTATGCCCAGATAGTCAACATATTCTAATACCTTCCAAAAACCTACAGTAAACCCCATAAATTTGGAAACCGGATTAAGGCCAAATAGTGCTGGGATTCCCGATACATTACTTTCAAGGATTGAGGCTATTGGGTTTCCAACTTTTGGGCTTCTACTGTACTCTAAGTGACACGTTGTATTGGGGCCGCTGTGGAAGCGCCGGACTCCACGCCCGCCAGGGTGTAGTTTGCGCGGTTTGAGGAGGGGGAGGCCTTGGAGGATCATGGGACTTAGTAAGTAAGGTTATAAGTCCCCTAATTGGGGTTATAAGTAATTACAAGTATAGTTACCTTATTTATAACGCTAGTTACTAAGTCCCATGATCCTTTAAGGGGGGTGGGGTGGGGCTGATGAGTCGGATTTGCATTTCGTCCCCTCGCTGTTGCACATGTAGCCAGTCAGTCGATGCACATCTTGATGTTCGACGTTTCTCGGTTTCGGTTACAGCTTGACCTCTAGTCCCAGACTCCAAATCGCAAGAACCACTAAAGCCTTGAAACCTGAAATCCCTACGCTACACCAAACACCTAGAGCCTTACTTCAACCCTTATGAACCCCATGAACCCTCTATTGTAGCATCCCGTGAAGGTAACGTTTGAGGGCGTCGGAAAGCCTGAATACTCCAAGGTATGCTGGATTCCTGGAGGCCGTCCGAACAATTGTTCGGGAAGAGGGCTGGCGCTGGCCTCAGGCTTTGAATTAGGTTTGGGGTTTAGAGTTTAGGGGTGTTGGGGGTGTAGGGTTTAGGGTTTAGGGCTTTACAGGTCGAGAATGACGACTTCCATTGGGTCTAGATGCTTGTTTTGTTAAACCGTTTCGTAAGGCCACTAAACCCTAAGAACCCTACGGTTGATGATGTAAACCCTGCATTACCCATAATAAGAGATGTACCATAATTCCCATAGTCTAGGGTCCTGGAGGTAATGCAGGATTCAACCCTAAAGCCCTAAACCCTAAGCCCTATGAAACCCTAAACCCTGTAGATCCCTCAAAGACACCCTTAAGGTAATGCAGGATTTATTTCATCAGCAGTAGGAACCCCAATAGCCCGAGGTGGGCCTTTTACACTTTAATATAGGGGCCTTAATAACTGCCAATACTGTTTTGGGGGTTCCTTTTGAAGGGGTCTATAAGGATTAATTACTGTAAGGGCAATTATTGGGGTTTAGTATTTGGGGCTTGAATAATTGCCAATACTATTTTGGTGGTTCCTTTTAAAGGGGTTTACAAGGATTAATTACTATAAGGGCTATTGTTGGGGTTTAGTATTAGGGGCCTTAACAATTACCAATACTATTTTGGGGGTTCCTGATCATGATTATAGTATAATGGGCCCCAAAACCCGCTTCTACTTATTAAGGCCCCTATACAAAACCCTAAGACGGAGCACCCGAAACCAGGTTGGCCTTTTACACCGGAGTCATGCCGCGAATGCTTCATGCGGTGCCCTCTGCAGCGATGTGCTGGGGCCGGGAGCTCCGAGCTTTCCCTGGGGCCCCTTTCAGGATTTCTTTGAAGATTTCTTTAAGGGTTTCCTTTAAGGGCTCCTTTAAAGGGTTCCTAGGAGCTCATGCAAGAGGTTCCTTGAAGGTTTTCCTTTTAAAGGTTTCCTATGTATGGTTCCCTTAAGGGCTCCTTATTGGGGGGGCTTAGGTGAGCTCAGGGCTTTTCCCTGGGTCCGTATTATTGGGGTTTAGGGCTTTAGGAATTTCGGGGGGCTTGATGGTTTAGGGTTTTGAAGTTTTAGGGCTTTTGGGCTCTAGGGTGTACTACTACTACTACTACTACTACTACTACTACTACTACTACTACTACTACTCCTACTACTACTCCTACTACTACGACTACTACTACTACTACTACTACTACTACTATAGGGTTTCGGGTTTTGGGGGTTGGGGGTTTAGAGCTTTTCCAGGGCCGCTCGTGAAAACGGGCTTGACCCAGAGTACCCTTTTAGGAGGGACTATGCCTTCAATTATCGGACGTGCTAGATATTATGATTTATGGGGTACTCCTTGAGCTCTCTGCGGATAAGAAGGGTCAAAAATCCCAATATGCCGCCGCAAGGTTCAGGGTTTACTGATCCAGGTTTAGAGTTTACAGATTTGGGTCCGGATTCAGACTGGCACTGATAGAACATGCGAAGGTCAGTATCGAGACGCATCGCAGTGACAACTGCTCGAGGAATGGAGCATATTCATGATGACCGTCATCACGATCTTCTTTGAAATCGCCGCCATTGCCAAAATCATGGCGATCATTTGGTCCATCGCAAGCTCAAGCTGTCCAAACTTGTCTTCATTAGCACCAACACCATCATCGAAGCCATCACCGCCATTGTCTCCATCGATGTCGCCATCGACACCGTCACCATCCCCGGTCGTCATCATCATCACCGTCATCATTTCAACAGAGTCTTGAGCAGTACAGTAGCCGTAGACAAAGCCGTCAACCACACATCGGCGCGATGATGAGCATCAGCAACCACCGTTGCGGCAATCACCATCACCACTCCTTCATCCTGATTTTCAGCCACTTGCAAGTCATCCTCATCCCCATAAGACCATCATGCTCTGCGTCATCGTTGTCGCCGCCGTCATGACGATGATGTTGACGACGATGATGATGATGACCGCGTCGATGATGGTGCTGCTGATGGTGATGAGGATCAGAGACCAAAATATGTGTATTGCTATTCATCGGCTTCTGCATCGTCGTATTCGTCGTCTTGATTCACACTTTCGGTGTTGCCCGGGTGAGATGGTGTATGTGGGATGATGGCCTAAAGCCTAATCATTACCAACACAAATTTTGGCGGTTGCTCATGTTACATATAGTCTAATGTACATTTGGGTGGCATGATGGCCAGCTGGACCCGTTCGATTACGACTTAGGGTTTTGCACGCAGGAAGTGGGGAAGTCGTTTCCTCTCAGACCTGAACCGAATTCCACCAGAGGCACCTATGAAGTCGTCAAGTCCCTGTTGGAAGAGTATTAGGCCGGGGCCGGCTTCGGACGTGTCGTCCTGGATGCATTCGATGGACCTTTCGGATTACGCGTGTGCATGTACTTGTGTTTGTCTCCGTGTCTGTGTGTCTCTGTGTGTCTGTGTCTATGTTCGTACACGCTGCTCTTGTTGACGTTAGGCGGCAGGTGCCTCTAGGATGGTCTGCTTGGCAGGGTTGAGCTTGCCGAAACGCCTTGATGTCTGAAAGGAAGGCATATACTTGCAGATGCCAACGTAATGAGATGTAATGAGTATGATCAGACAGCAGCATCACAATAAGTCGGCGGCAGTGTTTGCAGCAAAATGCAACGAAACCCCTCGTGGCTCCAGGGTGCCTTCATTCCGCCTGAGCAACATAGAAACCTGTAGGAGGAGCATCTAGAAGAGCTTACTCCAGCAGAAATCTAATTTGATCGTTTAGTATGTCTAGTCTTGCGTGTTCTGGCAGCATGTGGACTCCGTAGGGTTAGATCCTAAACCCATAAAGGTGGGGAGATCGACTCACAGTACCCCTTAGAGTCACTATACAGCTGCGCTGAGACATTCACCGAAAACCCTCGTGCAACTGTTCAGGCCCGTAGACTAATACAGGGGCCTTATTCATTACCTAAACTATTTGGGGGTTTCCTTAATATAATTATAGTATAAGGTATAAGGGGCCCCAAAACCCTATTCTAATCATAAAGGCCCCTGTAAGTACCCTTATAGATCTCTTATGGGCGGGGTCCTTGTATTCAGTGTATAGAAACCCCTTTGTTACCCCTCACAGTAACCCATATGGGTAGTGATCTAAAAGCAGGGTCCCTTTCACGGTCCCGAAGAGAATACGGCACCCTTATAGAAGGACCCTAAAAGGGACCCTAAGGTGGAGAAATACCCATATAGTAACCCTCATCGTAGCCCATATCATATGAAAATTCCCAAAAGAAACCTTACAGTAATGTTGTAACAGCCCGCATAGCAACCCGTATCAAGCTTCCGAAAATTAGGGGTACTCTGGGGTCCTTATAATAAGGATCCTACTATTTCGGGAACTATATTAAGGGTCCCCTATTTTCGGAAACCTCCTTGTGGTCACCCAAGTTCTGAACCCCCGCTCCTCTCAGGGCACAATCTTCTTTGAGCGCGCCAGCTCTGCCTGACCGAGGAAAAAAGATCTTGACGATTTGATATACTGGATATCGATGTGGGGTCATTTTAGATTTACATAGAGACCTAATTATACATAGCATTCAGGGGCTTGAATGAGTGGTACTAGATTTTGCGCTGGTTTCTCATATAGGTATGTCCGTGTATGTGTACATAGATGTTTAAAAAATGTATGTACATATATGTATATGCACACATACATATATACATGAAACCATTGGCGAAGGACATCGAGTTTCCTAGGTTTCTCTCATATCACTAGGTACCCCCCCTCCCAAAAACAAGCTGTTCTAATTTGAAAGCGCTAATTTGTCGGCTCCTTTGTAGCAAACAGCTTGCTACGCCAAGACCCATACTTTGGGTACTGCCCCCACGCTGTAGCACCTTGTGGTGACCCCTCAATTGGACTGTTACCGGGTGGGGGCAGTACATTGCAAGGAAAGCTTACTATGCCCCCAAAACCCTGTTCAAAGAGGTACTTACAAGGGATACTTTAATCGTCACTATGAGGGTTACTTTTAGGGAATGACAGGGGCGACCATGCACAAACTTTGCTGGAAGAAGACTGTAACATTCGAGATTCCAGATACTAGCTGCCAAGATAGAGGCATCTGGAGCATGCTCGCAGTTCTGGAAGCATGACTTGTAAGCCAGAATCGGCTCCCATGGTGATAACGCTGGCGTGGCCGAACCAGACACCAGCAAACTGCCAGAGCCATGCACCGACATCGGCCGTTCGCCCAGGGGCCTGCAGCCGCTGGCACTCAGACAAAAAGACCCATTGAACATTAGCCATACCTTTTGCTTCCGTGACATTTCCCGAAGTATCAGAAACTTTGAGGGCCTCTGTGGAATCCCTCTTCAAGATCGAGAATCCCGGATGCCAGCATCGGCTACCTCGACGGTCATGTCTTAGACTTCGCACCGGACGTCCTCTGCCATTTCAGTCCACCCCTCCAGCCTTTCTCGCCTTCCAGAAACTTAGCTCCATAACCTCCTACGGTTGATGATATAAATCCTGCATTACCCATAACAAGGAATATACCATGATTCCCATAGTTTAGGGTCCTGAAGGTAATGCAGGATTTAAATCATCAACAGTAGCTCTAATAAGACTCGTTGGAGGGTTCGATTCTCCAGGGGCTGTCATCAGTAGACTACACCCCTCTCCAAGAAACGAACGGACTGCATCCGCCAGCTGCTTTAACCAGTATTGCTCTTATAGCAGCGCAAGACATGTTGGTCTATGTGATAGCCGCTCTGATAGCCGACTGATATGGAGCGCTAGCGAACTTGGCAAGCATCGTGCCGAGCAACTTGCGAATGCTGTAATGGCAACAAGGATCCTGAGACTGATGAGACTGACACCCTAAAGGCCCATTAATGTGACCAGTACCCTAGACCGGCTCTGACGACGCCACAGTCACCAGACTCATCTTCGTGGTCGTAGCAGCGCCAGCCGCCAGCATCAAGGTTGGAGTGATGACAACCCTGCAACAGTAGCAGTGCTTCATCATGATCAACATACGCGTATTCAGCAGTGTAGCAGTAACCGTCGCAACAGATTGCTCTTTGCTGCGGGAGTAGAAGGGCTTCTTAGCTTGATAGCAATAGCTGGTCGTCATCATGATCAGCATCAAAATCGCCACCACCAGAACAGAGAACTCAGTCATCATTCTCTTCAGAACCCTGTCTCTGTCATTGGCAACAATCACACTGGCATCGTCGTAGCAAGAAGACAAGGGAACCTGCACGCATCGGTAAACGATTGTGGTCGAGAAGGAGCCCTCAAAGAAATGTAGACATGCAGTTTATGAAGAGGGCCAGGTCTCGTAGCGAGTCCTGTTTGTACTGATTGGTCGGGGACGGCCGGTGAAAAATGCCTAGTCGCCCGGAGGAAGGCGCAGATGTGGCATTTCAAAGAGGAAGATGGTTTCAGCGAGGGCCGTATCTCTGTCATGAGGCACTCTGCTCCCTTCTGAGCATGGCATGAAGAATGCTCCTCATGGGTGGGTAGAAATGGATGCCAACTTGCAGAAGTCAGACTGCACAGCGACAACCGAACAACAATGACTTCCAATCCAGGCACAAGCAGAAGCAACAGCAGCCACGGCAAACGAAGCACTTGCAGCATCAGCAGCAACCACCCTGCCAACAACAAACAGCAACGACAACGACGGCGCCCGCCGACGACGCCAACGTTGCTGCCACTGCCACACCTGCTTCTGCTACTGCCACTTCCACCGCCGTTGCTGCTACTGCTGCGGCTGTTGCTGCTGCTGCTACCACAACCACAGCCCTTTCACCACTACCACTACCAACTACCGCTACTACTACTACTACCACCACTACCACTACCAATACCACTACCACTACCACTACCATTACCACTACCACTACCACTACGACTACTACTACTGCTGCTGCTGCAGCTGCGGCTCCTGCTACTGCGACAGATACTGCTATGCTAGCGCTGCTACGACTACTACCACTACTACTCCCACTCCTACTACTACTACTACTACTGCTACTGCTGCTGCTGCTGCTACTACTACTACTACTACTGCTACTACTACTGCTACCACTACTCCTACTACTACTACTACTACCTACTACCTACTACCTACTACCTACTACCTACTACCCACTACCCACTACCCACTACCCACTACCCACTACCCACTACCCACTACCTACTACCTACTACCTACTACCTACTACAACAACAACTGCTACTACTGCTACTGCTACTACGGTTGATGATATAAATCCTGCGTTAGCCATAGTAAGGACTATACGGTCCTTAAGGTAATGCAGGATTTATATCAGCAACCGTACTGCTACTCCTGCTGCTACTACTACTGCTACTATTACTTCGACGACTACTGCTGCTACCGCTCCTGCTTCTGCTGCTACCACCGCCGCAACCGCAGCTATGGGACAAAAAAAGTAGGACTGTTCAAAGTCATGCCCAGAACAGCCACAGTGACACTAGCAAAAACATAGGACCAGCAGCGATGCTACGCATGGGAAGATGCAGGACAGCCCACCCGCCCTGCCCGAGTTGGGCTGGATTACTGTGGAGCAAGCTGGTTCGGTTAGATGACGATCTCTGGATCGGCTGAGAGAGAGAGATACTCTTGTCGTTAGCCCACCTTCCCAAGCCTTGGATGCCTCCCAAATCTGAAAAACCAAGATTGGTTCCTGATTCTACGTCTGGTACTTTTTTCTACTTTACAACCCGATTCTTATGTTCAAGGCCCCTGATGTGGAAATCGTGCTCCCACCGCGCTTTTGGGTTGTGGTCGGGGCGTCTGACGAGTTTGTTTGGACTCGCTCCGTGCTACGGGGCTTGGAGTTCGACAAAGTTCGCGATCGTGGTCCGACTGTGCATGGCATCGTTTGTGCGATTCCCGAAGCCAAGTCGTGCTCCTGCCGCAGTCCCATCCTCTTCCATTTTTTTGGATATCCTCGTCAAGGTGCTCCTCGGAAGTGTTTGCTGGGTAGGCCTTGGACTGCTGGCTTTGCTAGGTGCTTGCGGTCAACAATGGCATAGTAAGGACCCGCCCAAAGTAAAGGGATCCCCTTGTTCTGTCAACGCGCCATCGTGATCTCTTTGCCGATCTTTTCCCGGTGTCTCACAGACGTGGAGGCGCGTCGCCACCTGACGGCAGTGTCGGTCTCAAGGCCTCTAAATGATTAGTAGCATTATTCCTAAAGGGTTCTTTATCATAACTACAGCATAACATACCCCGAAACTTTAATGATTAGTAGCATCATTCCACAGGATGCCTGAACCTTAAATCCCGGACAACCATGAGGCCTCAAGGCAAAACGCTTAAACCCTAAACTACTGAAACCTGAAACCCTAGACCTTCGAAACCTCTCGCAGCCCTAAAATTTACCCTAAAAACCCTAAACCCTAAAATAAACCTTAGAACCTTGAGACGAGATACGGCCGAGAGTGGAGGGTCGTGTTCTAGTTCTGGCGAAGCTCGCCGACTACATGCAATCTGCTTCTGGGCAGAGCTGGCCACCTGAGCTCTGGGCTTAAAACAGGGGGTGACAAGAGGGGGCTTAGGGTTTAGGGTTTGGGGTTTGGGGATGACGAGAGGGGTGACCCCGTTATGTTTAGTATGGGTTGTTTTTAGGGTGCATGATACCATCCAACCATCACGACCTCTATCTCATGAAGTAGCCAGCCCTTGGCCCAGACAGTGCATTGCGCAGACTCATACCCTCTCGTTGTTTCTGACGTGCGGTGAAAAACGCATCAGATGGCCGCAGGATGTCTGAACCCGCCGAATCCTCAAGCCCTACTTGAGTTCCTGACGGTTCCTCACTATATGTCTACTCGCTGATGCCCAATATTGCTCGTCTTTATCTTTGCGCGTGCGGCACCACGCTCCCAAGTGCTTTTGGTGCGGTTAGCACGACAAACACGGAAACATAATCACTCGCATTAAACAGGAAAGCAGAAATACTGAGTGAACCATCTGCATGAACCATGGGCACGGACTTCCATGAACCGTCTTCTTCTCACTTTCCTGATCCAGCTGCATACAAAAAGCAAGTTGTAGCGCAGATGTGAAAGCAACTCCAAGCCTTCCCTAAACCCTAAAATCCCTAAACCCCAAACCCTGCCACAGCCCCAAGGGTAACATGTTCAAGGCTAGTGCTTCTTCCTTGCTTCCTAGGCGCCTTACGAGGGCGTTATTTTGTACCTGGAGGATCAGAGACTTAGCAAGTAAGGTGTACTTACTCTAACTGGGGGTTATAAGTAGTTGTAAGTGTAGCTACTTTTTTCTATAAACCTGCTTACTAAGTCCCATGATCCTCCAAGTAGTCCATGCTTGAAACTCCCAGATGCAAGACCTAAGAGTCAATAATCGAGGGGCCTTAGTAATACTCCAGTCATAGGGTTGATGGACAAAATCCTGCATGACCCTAAGGACCCTAAACTATGGGAATTATGGTATATTCCTTATTATGGGTCATGCAGGATTTTGTCCATCAACAGTAGTAAGGAGCCCGAAGGAGGAGTATTCCTGAATCAGGTCCCTACAGTATTCCCGGGCATCTTCACTTCTTGGTTTCTGGGCAAGGGCTGCCATCGAAGAGCCCCGGAACTCCAAAAACCCTAAACCGTTCAACCCTAAACACCCTAAACCTTAAGCCCTGACTCCTAAAATTGTCATGCAGCAGCAGTTCATATCATGCAGATTTACGTACAGCCGTCACGGAGGAGCCAAGATGTAGCCGTCAGTCTTTAGGGTTGTACTTGGAGGATCAGGGGACTTAGTAAGTAAGGTTATAAGTTACTAAGTCCCATGATCCTTTAAGTAAGCAAATTACCAGTACTATTTTGTGGTTCCTTCGTATATTATTATGGCACAATGTACACCCCAAAACCTTATTCTAATTATAAAGGCCCTTAGGCCTCAGAGGTGTTCAGACGCTTAGGGTTTAGAGTTGAGGGTGTAGAGTTTCTTGGTCTCTGGGCCCTAGGCAAACAACTCCCTCGGCTTCCGCACAGACTCCAGGTAAACGACCCCGAACTGAGATCTGTCGATATTCGGACCTTTCTGCTGAACGCTTACTTAGAGCTGCAAGGTACTCTGCATCCTAGGCTTTTTGGAGCATTTCAAGAGCACCTTGAGGGCAACAGGCATGCTTTGCGGCGACGATGATAAGGCTGACGAGGCTGATGATGATGACGGTGGTGATGATGACGATGACCACCACCACCACCATCATCATCATCATCTCTTCATCACCATGATCATCATAATCCGCATCATGGCATCACAACAACAATTGGCAATCACTTCACAGTTATCCTTTTCGCCAGCATCATCATGTTCTGCACTAGGAGGAGCAGCCACGGCAACGACAGCAATAACTAATACAAACCAAGCCTGCACGTGTACACGTCGGCTGACCTGCTTAATGTCGCGTGGTCAACGCATGCGAACGCAACATGTAGTCTACCGGTTTAAAGCCCAAGCAAGCACCTCTCTTGCAGAAGTCTGGATTTCAACAAAGAGGTTTAATGCTAGGGTTTGCGGTGCTGTCTCCAGCGAGCTCGTTTGTAGAAGCGCTGCTGGCGAACGGATGCGACTGCCCTTACAGTGCGTGAGCAATCATCTGAACCTTCAGCTTCCAGTAGCCTCGTGCAGGTCGACAAAAAACCATACAAGTATGTGCATACAATGCTGTTTCTTCATTCTACAGGCACACTTCCAGTCTTGCCTGGCATGCAGCGACATCGGGCCGGGTGGCTGCGTGCTGAGATGGAAGATGGAGGCACGGAGGGCTTCCTCAAAGGCAGGTGGGGCCTTGGCCCCTCAACACTGATAGTAACCCTTTGTATGACCCTTCGAAGTAGCCCTAAGAGTGGCCCTTCCAGTAGCCCGTATAGTTTGGTGCAACCTGGGCAAAAGTGTAAATGCTTCAACAGCGGCTTGGAGCTGTTCTACCTTGGTATAGTCACTGTAGTTCCTGTTGTCTGCTAGTGGCACATGCACCAAAGCCCTACTCTACAGTCAAATCCGCTACTGTCAAATCCCAGGCGGTGTCCAGGAACATTTGGCTGCCGGGAAGCCTTAAGGAACCGTATTCTACATGATCCCATACCATGTCCAGGAACGGCTCCCGAGCACTCTGCAGTGTGGCCCGGCGGGCACCACCCAGCCGCTCCCAGCCACTGGGAAAGCAATGTATTCTATAATGTAGATGCATGCACGTATGTATGTATGTATGTATTTATCTATATCTGCATATTATCTCTATATATATATATATATATACTATATACATATATATATAGGACTGGAAGTATATTCGGTAAGGAGCCTTGACAGGTTTCGGAGTGACGGTTTAGAGCTTCAGCGGTTTCAGGGACCCGGGCTTCGGTTCGGCGTTTTCTGGCCGAGTGGAGCGCGTTCAACGCATATACAACACACTGTGGCACATGCGATCGAAACGGAAGAAACTTCGTGAGTTATTACAAGTGTACTTCATCATCTCAGTTCGTGTGCCGTTTAGATTGCTGAAGATATTCATTCTTCTCACGCGATGCTCGCAAAAAGTATAGTGTGGCTTCACGATAGACAGGCGTGGCTAAAGGCATCGTTTGACTGGATCCCGTTTCGCCAGCTGCCATCTACTGCCCAAAGCGAGCTTGTTTGGGGCCATGGAATTGCTTCGATTTGGCCTTTCAGCATATCTGTGGTAAGATGTAAGAACGTGATACATTGGCTTGATACTATATCGATTCAAACATATACCCCCCCCCCCCAATACCTTATTCCAGTTATTCAGTCCTTATACTAAACCCAACCCTTTGAGCAGTGTGTTATGCTGTCGTCCTGAGGTAGAGCTCTTCGATGCACTGGCCTTAGCGCAGCCCGAGCGGGACGCCGTCTGCTCCGACGCAACTTGACCGCCGCTTATGATGTGATGTGACATTGCATTGCAGTATTGCACTGCATGTTCAATATTGTAGAACATGATATTACATTGTGTTATAACCTATATTGTAATCTATTCTGCGGTATTCTGTTAGATTGGGCATTTGGAGCTTTGGGGTCCTGGGCGGCGCACGGAAGCGGTCATAGATTCTTGGCGCAGTCGTTCGTCCGTAGCCAGCAAATGCCAAAGCTCGAAGTTTCATTGCCCAGATCAGGGTCTTGCCTTCAAAGGAGGCGGTAGCACCTTGCTGCTTGGCACGGAGACGACGACTTCCTACGGCTGCGGCCCACCAACCAGGTGCTCCTCATGTTCCTATATGGAGAGCATCCTCCGAAGAACGGGATTACTCGTTTTCCCCGCAAAGATTCGATTTCGAAGGTCCTCTCCGCTGCGGCGCAGTGCTAGGCTGAAACCCTTGCCTCCCCCGCAACAAAAATATAACCATCGGAGCTCCAGCATCGTTTTTGCTACGGAGATCCCCATGTCGGTACCTGACTAAGAAACACTGGGTCTTTATTAGGGTGCCTTATATGAATCCTAATATATTGGGGGTTATAGGCCCAGGGTTTCTTAATCAGGTTCCTACATTATGCCACCTAGTTCACCAAACCTCCTAAACCACCCAAGGCACCAAGCCCGAAACCCTGAAACCCTGCAGCCCTAGTATAGGGGCCTCAATAATTCGAACAGGGTTTTGGGGCATTTTATACTGAAGTTATAAAAGGACCCCTGATTATTTCGGCCCGCTATACTATATCCCTCTAATTGCCCTCATAGTAACCCTTATATATTATAGACCCCTTTAAAAGGAACCCACCAAAACCCTGCAACCCTAGGCAGCAAACCCTATCTGACTCCTGAAGGCCTGGCGTAAATCCTTTTCAACCCAAAGTTCCAAACTCTCATTCGTACTGTCCCCCAAACCCTAAGCTTCTTCATCCCTCAATCCAGTGCCAGCCCTTTGTCCCTAATCCCCCTGAAGCCCTAAACCGTCAAGCCTGAAATAGGTACCTACGGTATAGAACCCTTCTAGGAAACCTCCTGCAACCCACCCTAAACAAACCCCAAACCCTTAAGCCTTAAACCCTAAACCCCCTTAAACCCCCTAACCCCCCCTTAAGCCCAAACCCCTCTTAACCCCAAAACCCCCTTCAACCCCCTACCCCCCCCTTAAGCCCAAACCCCTCTTAACCCTAAACCCCCCTAAACCCCCTGAACTCCTCCAAAACATGTCTGGGAGTTTCCGAAAATAGGGGACCCTAATATAGTACCCTAAATAGTAGGATCCTTATTATAACGACCCCAAAATAAGGTACCCGTAATTTTCGGAAACTCCGATGTAGGGCCTCGCTTGTGAGGATCCCGCCCACGGCTCCTGGACTCTGGCAACCTTGAGGTTATTTCCTTAGGGGTACTTTTAAATATATTTTAACCTTTTAGAAATAATTCTTAATCTTTTAGAAATAATTTGTAATGTTTGGTTATTATAATCCCTAAGAAACAGCTAAACTCACAATTTTTGCTAGGGGCTTAAGTTCCGTATAGATTTTAGGGCTCCCTTAACCGGGTCTTGGGGTTTCGGCTCCTTTAGGGGCTTTAGGATTCTTTGATGGGTTTTGAATGTTGGGTTCCTGTCGCTGGTTTCAGCTTATTCAGGTCCCTGAAAGGAGCCGTTGAGCGAACCCGTAGAGGGTTTGGGGGTTTGGGGCTCCTTTCGGGTTAAGGGGTTCCTTCCAGGGCTCCTTTTCAAGGTTCCTCTAAGGTGTCAAAGCGGGGGTTGAAAGGTTCCTTCAAGAGGGGTTTGATGGGTTCCTCTAGGGGTTTGTGAGGAAGGGTTTGTATGAGGTTTGAGGGTTTTACAGGTTTCTGTAGGCATTGCATGGGGTCTACAACGGGTTTATCGGGTTCTACAACCGGTGTTGAGGGTTTGGGAGTTAGCTCCTACTTGGAGGGCCGGGGGACTTAGTAAGTCGTTTAAAAGTAGGGTTATAATTGGGGTAACTCCATTTAGGGTACTTATAACTCTACATATAACCTACTTACTAAGTCCCGTGCCCCTCCAAGTATGACAGGTCTATAAGGGCGGCTAGAGAGATCGAGTTATCAGACTATGCTTTTTCCGACCACGGAGGAAAGGCTGGCTCAGGCCATGTAACACATAGAAGCCTAAACAATAAATTGCCAATGTTGTTCCTGAGGGTTCCTTCAAACACGTATAGCTTAATGCCCCTCCCACAAAACCCTATTTCAATTAGAAAGGCCACTACACTTAGCCCTTATACTAACCTTTGCAGGAACCCTTATCGGAATCCAATTCTACTTCTGGCCAAGCTTTGCAGCAGTCAATCCGCAGCTAGCCGAGACGCATCCCAGTACTTGGCGGATCAGGTGGCTTAGTAAGTAAGGTTCTCAATACCTTAATTGCAGTTATAAGCATAAGTACAATTTACCTTGTTTATAAGACTCGTCGCTAAGTCCCAGGATCCGTTGAATAGGGGGGTTTAGGGTCTCAGGATTTCGGGTCAGTAGAAGCATCCCAGCTAAGTTTCTAATTCTCCGACAAGGCAATACAGTGAGTAATTACCAGCGCTTGTCAGTCGGGCTCCGTATTGCAACTGTGCTAAAGCATGCCCCCAAACCCTATTCTAAGTATTCAGGGCCCCCCCCTTATAGTAAATTATATAGCCCTCAACGGCCGCTTTAATGGAACCCTGTCCTAATCACTCAGGCCCCTATAGTATGTTGTGAGGTTCCCTAAATCGCTGGTCGAGCTGCAGTTGAGGTCTCGAGTAATCTGTACCATACCATACTATATAGTCTAGTATCTAGTATTCTGTGTGGTATACTGTATCTTAGGTGATGATGCTGGATTATAGGTTTCGGTTTCGGGACTTGGGCTTTGACCGTTTAAGGCTTGTCTCTCAGGACAGCGGCTCTGATTCTTGATGTTTAGGCTGCACGACCATGCCAGTTTCTGGTGCACAGGTTTTTCAGGGCTGCTTAAACTCAAACCTTAAGCCCCAAGCTAGTTCGCAATACAGGGGCCTGATTACTTTCTACGTCATTCCCTAAGATTCCTTATGTAAGTAATACTACACTATACTCTAATCAATTGTGATTTCGAAGGTCCCTGTATTACAGTCCTTTGTGTCGGAGGCGCCGGGCACGCTTGTTGGCCAGTGCGATCCTGTCGCGGCTTCGTGCTGACCAGAGGCACCGTCCTCCTTTCTAAACCCCGCCAAGGTTAAAGCACAGAGGCCTATCGTGAGTCCGTGCCCGAGACCCCCAATGTAAGGACCTTACAACGTTCGTCCTTGAACAGGTTGTTGTTGAGGGTTATGCTACAGGTTACTGTGACCTACGTGGGGACGATAGGGGGCTATCATGCTAAGTCAGTCCCATGATCCTAGAGTCCAGAGTGGCCTAGCCCGCGTCTGAAGAAACTGAGCTTCCGTGCAACTGCGATGAGAAGCATCCGAGAACCCTCCCGAAACCCTAACCTATCCAGAAACGGAGCGCAACAGTTAGGCTTCAGACCCTGAGATATAAAGGCTGAAGAGCCAGGACTTTGGTCAGATATAAGGATTCAGAGCGGCAGGCTGGAGAGGGAGAAGTAGTCGTCTTCGTAGTGAGCGCGTTAAAGGTAGCGCCACGCTTCAGGGTTTAGGGCTGAGGGTTTAGGGTTTGGGGGATATACGCTGTAAAGTGTACTACAAGGGATAAACACTCTAAAATGTATTATAAGGGCTCCCTTTAAAAGGCTTCGGGGTCTAAAAAACCTCCGATGAGGCCGCTCGGCGATGCGCTTGTCGCTGTGTGCTTGCCTCGAGGCACTTGGAAGGGGAGCTTGCAGAATTCGGCTTGATAGTTACCTATACTATTTTTGGTGGGTTCCTTTTAAAGGGTCTATAATATAGAAGGGTCACTCTAAGGGCTATTATTGGGATATAGTATAGGAGCCTCAATAATTACCCATACTATTGTGGTGGTTCCTTATCATAAGTATAATGGCCCCCAACACCCTATGGTAATTGTGGCTTGATAATTTTAACAACCCAGAGATCCCAATACCCCTTAATTAAGGAATATACCTTAAATCATAATATTGAGGCCTCTTTTCCTTAAGGTATATTCCTTAATTAAGGGGTATTGGATTCTTTGGGAAGGGGCTTGAGGAAAACCCAATACGGGGTTCCTTCGTATATTTTGGTTACGTTATACTCCCCAAACCTGTTTCAATAATGAGGCCCCTTGTCCAGGCTTTGTGGACGGTTAGAGTTCAGGGCGAGCGGCTCATACCTACACGGCCCCCAACCGTTACACCCTAAGCCCCAAAACTAAAACTTAAACTCTAAACCCCTAAACCCCTAAACCCTCAACCCCTAAAACCCTAAACCCTAAAACCCTAAACCCTAAACCCCTAAACCCCTAAAACCCTAAACCCCAAAACTAAACCCTAAACCCTAAACCCCAATGCTAAACCGCAAGCCTAAAACCCGAAGAAGCCTCCAGAGCCCTGCGATCCACCTGTGGACATCAAGCTTCCACCTCGCATACCCCATGGGTTTAGGGGTTTAGGGATCGGGGGTTAAGGGGGTTTAGGGATCAGGGGTTTAGGGGGTTTAGGGGGTTTAGGGATCAGGGGTTTAGGGGGTTTAGGGATCAGGGGTTTAGGGGGTGTAGGGTAAAGGGCAGGAATTTCAAACGGTAGTCGCCATTATACCTACATTGACATGACAAAACCCTATGGAGTCGGCACAGTTACCCAGAGATCCCCAATACCCCTTAATTAAGGAATATACCTTAAATCATAATATTGAGGCCTCTTTTCCTTAAGGTATATTCCTTAATTAAGGGGTATTGGAATCTCTGGGTACCCATTGTATCCTTATGTTTTCGCTGTTACAAATGTACCATACTATGCAAAGTCTTGTTATGCACCCCCGTAAATATAATCCCCGAAGACCAAGAACTTCACGCCGGAGGCCTGATTCCCAGACCGCCCTAAACCAAAAGCCAAAAAAGCACTTTAAGAGAACCTTTACGAGTATCATTAGTATTGGTATTTTCAGTATTGTTATTATTCTCATCATTGTTGTTATATTGTTATGATTATTGTTGCTATCATGGCCTAAACCCTAAACCAGTACAGCCCTCAAGCCTGAAACCAAAAACCCTAACCCTACTTGGAGGGGCAGGGCACTTGGTAAGTAGGTTTCAGTAGAGTTATAAGTACCCTAAATGGAGTTNCCTAAACCCTAAACCAGTACAGCCCTCAAGCCTGAAACCAAAAACCCTAACCCTACTTGGAGGGGCAGGGCACTTGGTAAGTAGGTTTCAGTAGAGTTATAAGTACCCTAAATGGAGTTACCCCAATTGTAACCCTACTTATAAACGACTTACTAGGTCCCCTGCCCCTCCAAGTAACCGTAAACCCTACACCGAACCCTCTATCTGGACCGGCAACAGCAGATCCTTAAGGCTGTTGCCATCCTTCGCAAGAAATCGCTAAGCGCCTCGACGTGAACGTACATAGATCTAACTATCTATCTATCTGCCCATCTATATATGTGTGAATGTGTCTGTATATATGTACATATACTACATATGCAGATGTATTCTTTTTGCATTATTTAGGGGTTGATGGAATAAGCACAACATGCAGAAAACGTGCTGCAAGATGCAGCCGATAAAGCTGGCCAGAAGACGAGCCAAACGGGGTAGCTCTTCGGGTGTTGCAGCTGATTCTGGTCCGGGGTGACCTGGCAAAGGCTGCGGTCGGGTTGCAAGGCGCACGGAGAGCGGCTTCATCTTCTGACTAACATGTTGTGTCAATGTTGGAGTTCCAACAATGTATGTCGCAGTGTCTGGTCCTCAGCACTCTTGACTTCGGATTTGCANGGTTGCAAGGCGCACGGAGAGCGGCTTCATCTTCTGACTAACATGTTGTGTCAATGTTGGAGTTCCAACAATGTATGTCGCAGTGTCTGGTCCTCAGCACTCTTGACTTCGGATTTGCAGGGAAAGGTTGCAGGAAAATTCCAGGAAGATACACTTGGGGGGCACAGCAGGGCCGAAAATCCGCACCCAATACCCAGTCGCCAAGGCAGTCCTTGAAAGCTGGAGACTTGGACTTTAGCAATCCAGACCACTGAAACCCTGGGAGGATCAAAGTAGATCCCTTAAGGGGATTCCTACAAGGTACCCTGTAGTAGTATAGGGTTTAGGGTTTAGGGCTCCTATAAGGTACCCTTCTGTGGCATATAAGGTCCCACAACAAGGGATCCTTCCGGGGCTCTGGGAAGGCCCTGCCCTGCCCATGGCTCTCCTGGGTGTCTGGTATGCGGGCGCCGCGTATGCGACTCCGGCTTCCACGATGTGTTTCGGTTTAGGGCTTAAGGCTCAGGTTTGGGGTTTGGGATTTACGGGATGACTGCATTTCGGCGTTGAGGCTACGGCTTCGAGGTGCAGCTTGCATCTTCTCATGACTCTGTGAGCACCGCTGCATGATGATGGCGGTCATGATGTTGACCTTCGTGAGTCGTGAGTATAGAGGAGAGCGACAATGAAGATGAAGAGAGGGACTGTGATGATAATGATGGCGATGGTGATGGTGATGATGATGATGATAGCGATGTGTCCTGATCCGAGACTGCGCAGGCGTAATCTAGGCATACAAAGGTTCTGTTCGCGACTGCGAGCCAGTTCATGTTCCTTTCAACCGGTAATAGTAAAAGTGATAATAATGAAAGTACACGACATACTACGAATAATAATAATAATGAATAATAATAATAGTCGTAGTAATACTAACAAGAAAAATAATGATAAAACTAATAACAACAAGAACAACAATAGCAATAGCAATAGTAAGAATAAGCAAAATTCTCCACCGTTCGGAAGAGCAAGGTTCCTCTGGAGCCCTCTCAGCCAGTCGCCCGCCTCCGCTTTCTCCTCGAAGACTCTCAGGCGCAATCCGGGCTGAGACATCTGTGTCTTTAGCTTAGTAGCTGAGTGGATACACTTTACACTTTCGGGGATAATATTACCCACTGTAAAACTACAAGTGTACACTTTTGGGGGCTTAAGAATTCAGCAACTAAGGTCTTTAGGGACGGAATATAGGGGCCTAAATAATTACCTATACTATTTTGGGGGTTCCGGGGTCTATAAGGGATCAAAAGTAGGGTTCCATGGTATAGAGGCCTAAATAAATACCAATACTATTTTGGGTGGTTCTCTAGTATAAATATAGTATGATAGGCCCCAAACCCTATATTGTGGCTTTAGGGAATTCAGACCCTGGGCTTCGAATCCCTCGCTGCCTTAAGCCTAAAGCAGCAGCCATACCATTGAGACTCTGATAGTTGAACGCAATGCGCTCTTGCTGTAGTTCGGTCAAAACGCGCCGAAGCTCAGCAGTTAGGCTTGTAGCCCTACCGCTCGATTGCTGTACAACTCTAGTCTTGTCTTCACTTCCTGGAGTACTCTAGGACTGTATTGGTCGAGAGTTCTCTTTTGCAGTTTGTATTGCTGTTCCGACGCCTCTAGTTGTCTCCTCTTCTTTTGTCCAACTCGACCATGCAGACATCGTTGCATGCGCGTGGAGTTGAAGTTTACGTCTCGTCATCATTACGCAGCTTGTAGGGCAGGTTGTTTTTAAGAGTGCCGCATAGCACGACTGGGACACTGCCTGGTCATCCTTCGTTCAACTACGAACTTCGAACACACTGTGCCTGAGATCGCTCGCATAGTACTTGTCTGCTACTTCAAGGATCATGGGGCTAAGTATTTAGGGTTATAAATATGGCATACGTATAATTACTTATAGCCCCAATTAAGGTACGTATAACCTCACTTACTAAGTCCCATGCTCCCCTTGCTAATCCCATACCCCCCCCCTTTATAGAACCCTTATGGATCCCTTCAAGAAACCCTTTCAGGAACCTCACTTCCCAGAGATCCCAATACCCCTTAATTAAGGAATATGCCTTAAATCATAATATTAAGGCCTCTATAAATAAAGGTATATTCCTTAATTAAGGGGTATTGGGATCTCTGGGGTACGAAGTCCCCGGATCCTCCAAGTCCCCGGAGCAGGCGTGCCTCCTCGTCGCAGAGCGGAGAACAGAGCCCAAGGACCCAGTCCTCAGGAGTAACTGGGTTCTTGTCAAGGGGTTTAATTTAAGTTACCATCATAAGGAAACCATAGGAATACTATAGATCCTTATTATGGCAACTTAAAGTTAAATTCCTTATCGGGAACCGAACCCAGTTAGGGTTTAGTTAGTGGGCCTTGACTCTGGAAAGGGCTTAGGGTTTAGGATTTGGAGATTTAGGGAAGGCTTTCTTGACTCGGGATTCGGGCTTTGGGGTTTGGGCGCCAGAAAGCCGGACGAAGAGAGTAAGAGCATGAGCAGGATACGAGCATTGACAGCAGCGCTCCTGTAGCAGTTGTCGCAGCAATCGAACAGAATTGAGTTGAATTGAATATAGTATCAAAATTGAATTAGTATAGTTGCTAGCAGGCAGCGGGGCACGCTGGTTCATGGCTTCCTGGTCGCAGGACCTCGCCGCCTTTTCCAGCGCGACGTTGAGGTGGGCCTGTGCAGCTTGCACGGTCTGAGCAGTCAGAGGTGCAAGTCCTTAGGGTTCCTGATTATTTCTGCATACCCAAAGACGCATTCGAGCCGTCACCGTAGTACCAGCAACAGCCTCTGCATCAACAGCTCATCAACAGCAAGTGGTACCAGTGGACTGCCGGCGCCGTCGAGTGGCACGTCGAACACCAGCGGTTGAAACCGCGTCTCAGCTCCCACACCCTGAACCTAGATCTAAACCGTTAAACCCCAAGCCCCAAACCCGAAGCCACGTGACGCCCGGCTGCAGGCTCCTATGGCCCAGCGGTGAGCTGGAGGAGGACTCCCCGCCTGCACCCTTCTCCGATGCAGCGGAGGTCGCGGCAGTTTCAAAGAGTCTCCAAGCTTCGGGTCTCTTCAGCCTTGTTATCTGCATGCACCAGCTGATGTGTTGTCAGCTTTAAAAGTTGAGGAAGTGCTCTGGACGTTTGGGTCTATGGCTTCGTAGTTCATTCAATGCCAATTTCATCCTTGCGCGTCAAAATGGCCGTGTGACTCCGTGGCTTTCAGTTGTGTCAAAATGCAGCCCGGTGATAGAACAGGGTATTTGGGTATATGTTACTATAATTACAATAAGGAACCCTAAGAACAATATTGGTAATTATTTAGGATTCTATATGGTAGCCCAGTGATTGTTTGACTGTACCAGCGTGTGACTACGCTAAATTAGACGTCTCACTGCGAGCAAAAAATGAGTACAAACCTGTGTTGTTTTGACGCAGTGCCCAGAGGAAGGCAACCTATGCTCACACTGAAACTCCTAAACCCGTCGCTGAGAGAGTTCGATTTGGATGGAGGGCATCGCATGATAGCCGGGGTTTAGGCCTTCATAGGGATACAGAATTGTTTTCTGGATAGTTCATAGTCGTCCAAAGTTCCCCTGTTGTGAACCTATCGAAACCCAATGTCCCGGCACTTTTTCACAAGCCCAAGCAAGGAGCGCGCGATAGGAGATCACTTTGAAGCAGGGCTTCCGCGTCACCTCCCCTGGTGACAGGTAAAATCCTTGGGCGTGGGTTTTTGGGTTCCAGAGTAGATCTTCTTCCCAGAGATCCCAATACCCCTTAATTAAGGAATATGCCTTAAATCATAATATTAAGGCCTCTATAAATTAAGGTATATTCTTTAATTAAGGGGTATTGGGATCTCTGGGTTCTGCCCTTTACAACGCCTCCGATCCCAGAACCCTAAGCCCAAAGTCTTCACAGAGTCTGAAAAACAGCCTCTAACCCCGAAGCCTGAACCCCGAGTTTCAGCAAAGCAGGGCCCCCACTATGGACCCCCCCAAAATAGCAGATGTCCGAAACGGAACCATTCACGTTTCAGAAAACTATTTATTTTAGGAAAAGGATGCCTTCTCAAACTCAAGAAGGGACCCTTCCCCGGTTTTAAGAACCCCTCGAGTCCACAGGCCAAAGGCTACTTGGCCTATGTGATCTACACCTCGGGCTCCACAGGCAAACCCAAAGGCGGGGTGTGCTTGCAGCCCTATACTATCCCTAAACCCTAAATCCTAGCCCTAACACCTTAGATCGATCCTAGGTCGATCCTAGATCCCTGAGCCCTAAACTACTACCCCGGCTTGCATGATGCGCAAAAAAACCTGCCTAGGGTTCGCTCGCTATGAATGCCCTTCGAAACTGAAGTCTTCATCAGATCCTGAAGCTTGCCCCACGCGAATTCGTTCGAAAGCTGCGACTTCGGAAGAGGCATATGTATGCACACACTGGTGTGTCTATACATATATACACATACATCATACACATCATCCAAATCTGACACCCAAAACCTTAAACCAGCGATACCTTAAAACCCTAAACCCTCAACAAGACCCTATGGACTAAACCCTCAACACCTACATGGACCCTTCTCAGAGATCAAAGGCCTCACACCCAGCAACATGTCAGCAGTGTTCTAAATAATTACCATAATATTGTTTTGGGGGTTCCTGATTATAAATATACAGCATAATGGGCCCCAAAGCCCTATTCTAATCATTAAGGCCCCGTAGGATCCCTGTTGTAACTCTAGCATAAGGGGCCCCAAAACCCTATTCTCACTATTAAGGCACCTTATATTACCTGTCAGCTTTGCTCACCAGCGCTGGCAATCTTCGGACCCTCGGAGGGTCAGAAGTCATGGTCTGGGGCTCCCAAAAAGCATCCAACCCTAAATGGGAGTTTCCGAAAATGAGGGTAATTAGGGGACCCTAATATAGTGCCTTAAATAGTAGGATCCTGATTATAAGGACCCCCAAAATAAGGTACCCCCTAATTGTCGGAAATACCCTAATATGGGGTCCTTGGAACAAGGATCCTACTATTTAGGGAACAAAATCAGGATCCCCGATTTTCGGAAACTCCCAAATCCTCGGTTGTTTCAGAACCTCAGACCCTTTTAAAGCACCTCCTTTGGGGCGACCCTATTATAGAACCCACTAGACACCATTGCATAGCCTGTGGGCGGTTGTCAAAATTATGGTCCCTCTTGGGGTCCCCATTATAATACGGCACCTATTATTTAGGGTACCCAAAAAGGCACCTTAATTTTGAGAGCTACCCTTTAAAGGACCCCTAAAGGACTCCAGAAAAAAAACTTCTGAAAGGAGCCCTTAAGGTCCAGGAAGCTGCCACTCAGGCGTTGGGTTCAGGCTCCGGCATTCTGGAATAGTGCATGATTAACATACAATTAACATATCTACTAAAGATAAATAAGTATATATATATGCAAAGAGATACTTATATAAACCGTAAGTTTTTGAAATTTCAGAGAAGACCCCCTCAAACTCAAGCGAAATCTCATTTCATTGCACTGTACAGAGATACTATAGGGGTGCTTATAGTTCGAGTCTAAGATGTACTACTTCTCTGCCCCGAAGGTGTTCGAGTCGCCGCTGGAGCTGTGACTAACCTGCTGCATGCCTTTGAAGAGATGGTTCGCAAGGCTTGGAGGCAGTACGGTTTGAGGTTGAGGGCTGGAGTCCAGTTCTATTTGTTGAAGGTCCTATGCTGATTGGTTGCGCGGCAGTGCTATGTAGCTTTACCTTATGCAAATCCTGTACTAGTACTTGTTGAGCAGGTTTCCTTGAGATTTGCCTTATGCAATATTGTTGCTAGTGATTGTTGAGCTGGCTTCCTTGAGCAAGGTTTGTGCTAGGCTATCTTGAGCAGACTCGAGCAAACTTTGCCGCTCATTCGGAGCTTTAAGACTTGCGTCATCTTGTGCCCGCAGCTTTTCCGATTAGAACCATGACGACTCGTGGACGATGTCAGCTGTTCTGTTAGCATGTTGACCCCAGCCTAAACCATTCGAAGTGGTCGCCCACAGTGGTCATGGTTGTCTTTCCAAACTTTCGCTTGACACATTGGCATCAAGCAGTCCCAAACAGAGACGAACAGTGGCCTGTGCAGCCTGTCATCCTTGCACGCGCAGTTGTGATTTTGGAGGCCGTTATCCGAAGTTTGGCAAGACCACTCTAGAAGAGGCTCGTGCAGCCACAGTAAGTCAGCCGAACGACCATGAAAGACGGCAACACCAGAGCATCCGAACGATACCCATGTCGATCAAAACTCGATATCCGCCCCAATCCTAGAGCGAAAAAATGTTCTCACCAGGTTCGCATCGCTTTTGATAGTAGCCACAAAAGTGGGCGGCAAGTTTATAAAACTCTCCTAATGGCGGTGCTTGTTGTAAAGAAGCAAAAGGCGAGAGAGCAGCGCGAGGAGGAACTGCAGCAACTACTCATCCCAACGAAAATGGCTAGCTGTCGCTGTTGGAGGGGAGTGGTGGCTACGTCGTGCAGCCGTCATGGACATGTAGACGGAAAATACATCAACTACACATCATCGAAGACACGTCCCGCCATCATCGTCAGCTTCGCCGCTTCATGCGACCACGTGCCAATAACAGTCTGAAACCCTAGTAAATGCATTCAGGGTTTCGGCGTAGTAGTTCCGGATCGAGAATCTCTGGCACAGGCAGCTGCGAGCGAGGACGATGTGCTCGTGGCTGTGACGACCTTCTGCTTCGATATCTCGGTGTTGGAGACTCCCAGCTGCCGGATAATCTAATCTCATCCAACCTAAATCTACATCGAAAATCATTTAATCTAACCTGAACCTACTACAATCTAGTCTAATCTAAAAGTCTTTGTACTGTATCGTTCAACCTTTGGTCGACTGGTGCTAGTCTTCTGCACTTCACTGTTCCCCTGACCTCCAGTGATCTGAGACGGGTGGAATAGAAAAGGCCCCTTATGCCGGTCATGGTGGTTTAGGGGTTTTGGGGTTTAGGGGTAATGTAATGAGTATTGAAGCCTCAACACTGCACCCTAAACCCCTAAACCATAGACACTTAATCCCCGACGGCCAGCCTCCGCAAGGATGTTCTGGCCGCTGTGCTACGGATTTCGCAACTTGGGCTGGAGGGGTTGAAAGGGCATCCAGCTTTCTGGGTCCTCCACAACCTTTTTGGGGAGATTATAATGCGCATCTAATCCCAAACGGTTAACCTTTAGTTCCAGTGTGATATATCCCTGTATGAACATGCCTTAGCAGCAGCTCTTCACCTAAGCTTTGAGCCCCCCCGGGCCACCCCACCCCCAGAAAGGGTTTCAGATAAGGGAGCTATAAGGTACTGCAAGGGTTCCTATAAGTTTCACTGCAAGGCGTTTGCGATAAGGGTTTTATACATACTCTAGGCTTATATAATATTACATATGGCATTCCAAATGTTCTGATATACATACACAGATAATCTTGTAGTAGCATATTATGATAGACTGTATATTGCAAGCTGTATATTACATATTGTCTATTTGTATTGTATATGGCATATAGCTTTTCATGCTATATGCAATCATTTAGTAATAGTACTGTCTATACTAGACAGTACATATAATATTATACCAGAATCGAACGAATCGAACACTATTATACTCGTTGTTTTCTATTCTCTTATGTTGTATCATATGAAACATATGATACTCTGTCGCGTTATAAATACATGATATTTCATTCCATTTCATAGGTTATATGTTGTACACAATATGTAGTATGTAATATGTGAAGTGCGAAACATGGATAGATCACCAAGTCCCACAGCTGAGCGTTGAGGTCTCGTCCTTTGCTCGACGGCCACGGCCCGCAGCGGCAGGAGTCGTGGAGTTTTTAGGGTTTAGGGTTTAGGGTTTTACTTTACCCCAACAGAGACAAGAATATGCTTGACTACTGAAGAGGCGTAGGTAGACATAAATATGGAGATAGGTGATGATCTAAAAGTAGGTCTAGCTATGGGTACAGATGGTTATCTTTAGATAGGCATAGATATCGATCCGTTTCTGTATCCCTATAAAGACAGCGTGCGGCAAGAACTTTCTTATGTTTGCTGTACATGCCTATCCTGGGACCCGGGATACTTATACATACGTACATGCATGCATGCATGCATGCATGCCTGCATGCATCCATGCGCATGCATGCATGCAAATGTGTGGAAATATGTGTGTATATATATATATACATGTATACATACATATTATTGCGCTTACTGCATGTCGCGAGAAGCCAGGAGTCTCGAGGCACTGCTGTCGTCAAGGCAGCCCAGGTGGGCGAGCTTGGCGCATCTAACAGAGAAGCCGAGTAGGAAATCACGAATGCTTTCCCTGTGGGTTCCTGTAAGGGTTCCTTGCAAAGGATCTGTAATGGTTCAACTGTAGGGCTCGGAAGAACTACTAACGCATCCCTTAGCAGTCCTCGAAGGGTTGCTATGAGGTGCATGTTAAGGGCTGCTATAAAGTTTACGATAAGGGTATAGTCGTATAGTATACAAGCCTAAACAATTACTGATATTACTGCTGGCGGTTCCTTACCGTAACTAGAAAAACCCTGTTCCAAATCTTAAGGCCCTGTATTACAAAAGGGTTTACGACAGGATTTGACATGGGACGTTTAGGGTATTTCATAAGGCTGCTCTAAGGGATCTATTGAAGTTTAGAGTTCCGGGGTTTTGTGATAGGTTTCAGTGATGGGGGTTTAGTGACTAGTGGTTTGGCGTTTTTTTTCTATTTTTCCTGCTGTAAAGCTTCAACTTCCGATAAAATTGTCTCAAACACCTTAGGGGACAAATGTAAGCCCTGGAGAGCCCGGTAAGGGTAGCTATATTCGGGTCCTTCGAACAAATATACATGTGTACATATATATATATACATGTAGATGTATATGTAAAAAATATATATATATATATATACAGGCACACATACAAACATACAGACTCTTTGATACAACCGATAGTGGGGCAGGGCCTGACCCAATGTAACCCCTAGACTCTTCTTGTCGCAGGCAGGGGCGGCTCATCTTTCAGGCAAGGTCGAGCCGGGCAAATGCACCCAAACCCCCAAATATCGGATGTATGGCCCAAGCTCTACTTGCAGGTTCAGGCCCGAAACTTATGGAGGTTCGCGTATTCGGGGTGGATTATTTTGTGGCACGAGAAATTGCGAATGCACCAGGCGAGCTGTGTCCCAGGCAACTGTACCTGCAGATCTTCTATTTGGCTTGTACATGCATTGTTCTTGATGTGGCGTTCAAGTCAGCCAGAAACCTTGAAGGCTCAACGAACGCTGCATCCACACCCCGGAAAAATCAAAGCCTTTTTGCCCGATGCCGCAAACCCGAACCCGTAAACCTGCATGCCAGTCATGGCATTATTCCTGTGTATATCCCCTACAAATTGCTGCAGCCGCTGCGTCCGGCTGCTGACCTTATCATTGCTGTTTGTACCAGTCACTGAGCGTGTTTGTGTGGCGATGCGTCAGTCATGATGCTTGTTTTGCAGAGATTGTCGCTGCGCACTGCTCTTCCCAGCACTCTATACTGTGCCTCTGCCTAGCAACTCTTTGCTGTGGTTCATTGCAGGCGACGCCAACAAGCTTTCGCTCCCTCCTTCAAGCAGGCTTGTGCAGGGACCAGCCTCACGCATAGGCAAAGCCTGACACTCCGTTGAAAACCACCGATAAACCGTGAAGCCGTAGCCGAGAAGCTTCCTAAGCCCCCGTGTATCTCTGCAAATGAGCCTTGAGTTGCAACATGTTCGCAGTAGCAGAGTAGGTAACTTTTAACCTTCAAGAACTTCTCGGGGTATTATGATCCCTAAAGAGACCCAAGAGCTTAACTCTTAGTTCCGATATGATACTGGACAACCAACGATTCACCCAACGCCAGGGCGCAACCCCAAACCTGATTTGAGGAACAGAGACTCAGAGCCCTACTTGACGCATCATGGGACTTAGCAGCTAGGACTTGTTGTTACTTGTGGCCCCAAGTTAGATACTTTTAACCTTACGTACTAAGTCCCCTGATCCTCCAGGTGCAACTAGACCCAAACCTCAAAGACATTTCTAAAGCCGTAATTTCTGAACTGAGCCTTTGGAACCTAGATTTTAGGGATTTCGAGCTTCGGGTTTTGGCGGGAGCTAGTCGAGGGGCCTGAAGCATTATTCCTGATGTTTCCTCATTATAGTGATAGTAGAAATACACCAAGACCCTACTCTAATTACTGGGGCCCCTATGTTATTCGACCCTGGATGTCCTGTAAAGTCCTCTCTGTGGCGTTCAGGATTTCGGGCAGCGGCAGAGTTTAGGGGAGCAACCCCGAAAGCCCAAAGCATACATCAACTGATGCTCGTGTTAGGGCTTGGGACTACTGGGAAGCGTTCCTTGCTTTCAGTAGTGTAGGAGACGCAGGACTAGAAGTAGGAGCAGAGTTATCTGATCCCTTTATGCGACTTCCTTGGGGGATCTTCAAAATTGATCCCCCACCTCAGTACCACATCACACATCATGATGAAGATCAAAACTCCACAGGACCTACTAAGCTTGAGGTTTCAGATACCGAAACATGCTGCCTGCTGCAAAAAGAGGAGCTTGGTGCTTAAAGGAGTCAAATTTCTTCCTGCTCCGGATTGGTTATGAGACCTTCCTGTCGGGATCATGCTTTTGGCAGCATCCTCAGTACCGCTATGGTTCTTACTGGTGTATGACCCCAGGCAGTGTACATGCCTAGCTTCATACGTCGTTGAAGATTACACCCCAGGCCAGCTGTAGATTTAGGGGCGCTGGAGTTTAATAAAGGGGCCTGAATCATTAGAACAGAGTTTGGGGGTATGTTATATACTGCATCGGGCTCCAACCTTCGCATTGCGTGCCCAGGACGTTTCCTAGCGTTGCCCATGAACACGAAGCCGAAGCCCGAAGCCCCATGCTTGTAGGCTAGAAACGCCCCAAAAACCCTAGACCCCCCGTACTAAACCCCTAAACCCCAAGCCGCAAACCCTAAGCGCAAAACCCAAGCCCGAAGCCTTTCTCCGGAGCTTGAAGGCTGGAAAGGCGGCGAGAGCGTCGCTGCAATCTGTGGTGGGGAGGCGACGCCCTGAAGTGTGAAGAGGGTTTTGGGAGTTGTAGGGCTTGGGAGCTATGGAGATTTGCGCTTTTGTGATGTGGGGTTGTTGTGTCTTTCAACCTGAATTCCGCAGGCGCTGATGTCCCAAACTCCGGAGCTCCGCGGTACCGATCCTTGTGTCCTCTTGGGCCCGAGACATAAACCGGGGTACTGTACTTCTCCAACCAGGGAATCCCGCCATCCTCGGCTTACCTCAAACATTACGGCAGTCAGCCCTACAATCGTAAGGCCTAAACTGCAGGAAGCACCGCCTTGAATCTCAGGGCCTTACACGCTGAGGTCTGTCACAATGCAGAGGCCAACCATGCAAGCACTAATTCTCAACGACCGTCCCAAACCGACCTCAACCCTGAAGCAATCGAATCCGAAACATGAAATCCAGGTGTTCAGGCCCCTGGCATTCAACGAAGAGTCGCCTTCAGATCAATCTGCGCAGCCTAAAGGGGTTGCAACAATCTTCCCATTTTTTTCCGGGTGTAACTAGACGACAGTGGACCCCAAAACCCTATGCCACCGAAACCCTAAACCGAGAACCCCAAGCCCGAAACCCCAGAGACCCTGAGGCCCAAGAGCCCCAAGCTTTCAGAAACCCGAACTCCGAAGCGCTGCAGGCTTTTCCAGGGCAGCTGGTCCTCCCGCTCTCGCAGCTTTGTGGCGCCGGCGTCTGGATTCTGGGCTTCACCAGCGGTTTATCCACAGACAGCTCTGTTTGCCAGCAGCCTCATCGACATTTTTCTATGTCTTCAAGCACAGCAAGGCTGTACAATGTTCCTACCACCGTCCCTCTGGAGTTTAAGTCTTGGCTACACGGCTGCGTCTTAAGAAAGCAACACCTTGACGCATACCCCACGGGTTTTGTCGAAATCCCAGAGGTCACTCTACATTCTACATCACCTGTCCCGTGCAAGACCCTACGGGGGTGTAGGCTCATAATTTGGAACTACAACCCACCCCTCAACCCTAAGCACCCTACGCCCTACACGGCCCTACAGCCTGAACACCCCGGGGCCCGACACTCCGAAGCGAAGCGAAGCGAGGAATGCTTATGGCCCCACAGAAACGACGATCTGGTCGGCAGCACATCGGCTTCGAGGCCACAGCCAGCTTCAGAGCAAAGAGCATGTGGGTAGTTGTCAAAATTAGGGTCCCCTTTTGGGTACCCTAAATATTTGGTGCCGTATTATACTAAGGACCAAAAAGGGACTATAATTTTGACAACTACCCTTGTGTACATATTTATATATTAGTGGATATACCCAGAGACACGCAAATATAGAGATATACGTATACATAGTCACATTCTTATCCACATGCATACCTACACATACACATAGCAAGGTACATATGCATACTTACGCATGCATGTGCACGACGCTTCGCCGCAGAGCCTCGACAAGGCGCCTACCTTCACCCCAAACATTGTGCCAAACAACCTACCTGCTTAGCCTTGCAACCCGAAAGAGTTTATCGAACGCAGAGGGGCACATGGCGCAATGCCTTCAAAAAGCAGGCAAGCCTTCTGTCTTAGGCATTCATGTTGCTGTGTCTACAGCATCAAAGCCTCAAAGCTTGTATGTGCGGGGGATCTAGGTATCCTGCTTCTATCTACACACTCACGAAAATCGCATGCATTCATCTTCGTGAGCTGACGCTGCCTAGACAGCTTTGTGTACATGTGCACGCTGCAATGTGTTTTAATGTGTCTTGATGCTTTTGATCTGCGCTGTCGCGTGTTTCTCACTTCGGTACATGTTGAAATGTAGTCTTTACTTCTAATGATCAAAGCTTCATTCTGGCAGCGTTGTCCTTCTACACGTCATGTTCACGAACTACTGGTGCTGCTGCTCGCGCTACTCGGTCGACGACTGTTTCACATTCGGGCAGCAGGCGACGAAGTCGTGGTACCCATCGGGGGAGCCCTTCCAGGACTGCCAAGCCTGAGCATCAATTGGGGCTCGGAATATTCAGAAATAGTAGCCCCTTGTCGTCCGTAACGTGCCATACTCTACGACATCCCGTTCTTCCGAGTTGCTAAGGTCCCTTTGCTGCGAGGGCTCGCGGTTTGTGATTGGGTTGAAGGCCCCATGAAGTGCTTCAACTGCCGCGCCCCAAACCCGAAAACCTAAACCCTGAAAAGACCCCTTAAAGCCCCCTAAGCCCCTAAAACCCTCCCTAAACCCTAGACCTTCAAAAGACCCCAAAAAGCTCCTTTTTCTTGATGATTCTGAGCCTTCGGACCTCCCAGGGTGGGAGGGTGTCTGAAGCCCACCACCCTCAACGCCAGACTCCGCTAGACCAAATGGTAATGAGAATCGTGTAGTAGTATTATCGCAGTATGAAAATCGTAACCATATAGTGCTCGTATAGAATTATCATCGTCATAACCCTAAAGCAGACCAACCCTCACTGTACAGTCTCGAGCTGGGAGCTTGAACGCAGCAGCCTGCCTTCCACAGGAACGAAGCTTCTTCTGCTACCGGAGAAAGGCTCGCTGACTTTCCTTTCGCTGAGAGGCGTTCAGCAATCATGCTATACCATACTAAACTATACTATACTACATTATATAACATACTAAACTGCACTATATAATATACTATACTATACTGGTATTCAGGACCTTTGGGGTTTAGCTAGCTATCTCATTTCCAGCTAGCACTTGCAGGATCCAGCTGCCGATATCCTGTTTATCAGCATAGATACCCCAGTCAGGTTTAGGGTTTTGGGTTTAGGGTTTAGGGTTTAGAAACCCTATTCAACCTTGGGGAACAGTGTTGAGCAGAGTCAGCACATGATCTTGTATGTCTCTTTCTTGTAGTCCAGCACGGGTACTGTCAGCGCACTAGCATGCTTAGCATTGCTGTAGGTGTTGAAACCGTGACTATTCGCGCAAGACATGGCAGCCCTTTGTCATGCGGCAGCTTCGTTTGTAGTAGTTTTCTTCCTTGTTTGCAGTAGCAGTAGCACCAGTCGGGGTAGGCTCCGTCGTAGTAGTGGTAGCAGCAGTATTAGCAGAAGTCGTCAGCAGCGGCCGTAATACGCCGACTCCGTTTAGAACCCTTGATAGGAAGGGATGGCCAACATCGGTTGCGCCCCCTAAAACTCCAGAGGCTCCTGCTCTGAAGCCGGCCTGGAGCCAAACTGCGAAGGTTGGCATGTGAACTTTGGGGTTTTGGGTTTTGGGTTTAGGGTTCCTGTGCGGGTTTCCTGTTTTGGTGGTTTTGGGGTTCGGAGGCTAGGGTTTATGTAGGATTTTGGGTGTTTTGTAGTTAAGACTTAGGGTTCACGGCTTCCTCATGATCACAACGTATAATCTACCCATTACCCGGTCCAGGTTTTGGCCCCTACACAAATTAGAGCTGTGGGGGGGGGGGGGGGGGGTTTACGGGGGTTAGGGGTTGTACCGCTTGCGGGCTTAGCAGTATCAGAATTGGCGCTGCAGAATCAGAAACTACTTGGAGGGGCAGGGGACTTAGTAAGTCGTTTATAAGTAGGGTCATAACTGGGGTAACTCCATTTAGGTACTTATAACTCTACTTATAACCTACTTACTAAGTCCCCTAAAGCCCCTCCAAGTAGTACCCTAAACCCTAAACCCTATAGATCCCTTTAAGGAAGCCTATAGAGCCCTTTAAGGTGCCCTTTAAGAACCCTCACTAAGTCCCCCAAGGCCCTGCCCCTCCAAGTAGGGTTTTTCCAGCGGCTTCTCGGGCTGAGGCTCTGGGTAGCGTCCATGTGGGGGTTGATCAAAATTATGGGCCCTTTTGGGGTCTGAATTATAGTATATTCCTTATAGTCCAGGGGGGCAAAAGGGGACCATAATTTTGATCAACCCCCATGTGATGAGTTCTTTTGGCATGTGACCTTTGGTAATACTGAACCTATACTCTTCCTTGGGCCTCCCTACTATAGCAAAGTTTGATTATACTTGACCCCAAAACCCTATTCTACGCATGAAGGCCCATAAATTATCTAGAGGTCTTGGGCTAGTGGTACCGGATCGGGCCCGTGCAAATTGAATGACGCCCTCTTACACATGCGCAAAACTTCGGAGCTTGATCACAAAGTGCTTTAAGTTCCGTCGAGACACTCATCCAATATTTTTTGCTTTTGCCAGAGCCATCTATTTTGTGCATCCTCCCGCCACGGTGAAGTTGATATGTATCGATAGTGCAACTCACAGGCGAGCTCCTCATCGCCGGAGTCGGCGTGGCAGGCAGGGTAGCATGCAAAAGCTTCGCAATTAAAGGCCACAAGTTTCGGTCCAACCCAGACACACCGTGATCCGCGAAAGCCGTAAACCTTAAATCCTAAACGTTGAACTTTAAACTCTCGATGTGTTGCTTGCCTGTCATGCTAACGAAAATGTTCATCATGCAGGGTTCTGCCGTGGCTTATTAGGCCTTATGAGTACATGCCACCTTCATGTGAAGACTGCTCTTTTGGACCTTCAAGCCTCTGACGAAGAGCCCTGAGTGTCGACTGAAGGCTACCTGCGCCGCCCGGACCTTGACGCAGCAAAGTTCCTCCACCTTGAGCTACCGGATAGCTGGGAGCTTGGGGGGGGCCCTTGTGCCCGGAAGTTTAAATTTCTAGCTGTCGGGTTTGGAAGCTTGGATAGAGGGCATTGCGGGCGAGAGTGCTGGCGCGACAACAACAAGCAGTAGTAGTAGCAGTAGTAGTTGTTGTTGTTGTGTAGCAATCATACAGCAGCTACTCTTATCGTCTGTCGTCGCTGACGCAGAGCTTATGGCTACTGTTGGTGGGGTTGTGGTGAGCAACTGGTTCGTATCGGCAATACTCTCCTTCCACTTCCTAGCCCAAAACCTGAATATTTTCAGAAAATGCGGAATCCCGATTAAAAGGACCTTCAGTCAGGCCCCACTGTGTGTCTCAGAAACACCCATGACACAGAGGTCCAAGAAGCCTCGTCTTCGCGACGGGCGATCGTATCCTGCACACAGCCGCAGGGGAGTTGGAATTCCTTGGCCGGAAGGACCATCAGGCCGGAGTCAGGACAGTATGGGTTAAGCGCTTGCTACACCCGATCATGTTAACAAAGCATCAAACACCTACTCCCATATACCTGTGATTGCCGGATACCAACAGGGTCCTGGCACATGAACCTAGGATGCGTTCTCTTACGCCTTTGTCCAAGGTGAAATCCAATGCGCAGAGAACAGTTGAAAGCATCAACAGACATTTCCATAGCCGTATACTATAGGTGCCTGAACTGTTGCCCATATTATGGCTTTGCTATAGTAGTAGCAAATTTAACATACACCATGATTCCTTTCTATTTTGTAAGGCTCCTTCATTACTGAAGTAGGAGATGCATGCAGAGTCTTCAACTCGTCACTTCTTGACTCTTGACCCGTTCATGAAACTCAGGGCGCAAGGGTTCCTTCGTACGCATGCGCGGCCGAGCAATTGCAAAGTGCCTGGGCCCCGCATGAAGCCCGGATAACCTCCAGAACGCTTCCTACACATGGAGAAGCCATGTAGCAACTAGAGACCTTTTATAGGAACCTACCAACAACAAAACAGCCTTTGTGGCCTTTTTGGGGGGCCTTTGCAGGAACCCTTACCTCGAAAGCCTTCATAGGAACCTACAAGAAGCAGGTCAGAATTACCCCTTTGGAGGTGAAACTTCGCGGCTTCCGTGTGGAGCTCGGAGAGGTGGAGAGCAAGTTGGCAGAGCATCCGGAGGCCTGAACAATTAGAATAGGATTTTGGTGCCCATTATACTACAATCATAATAAGGAACCCCCAGAATAGTATTGGTCATCGTTTAGGCTTGCGTTAAAGCTTTGGGATCCTTCAAGGGTACTACAATAGGGTTCCTTTCAGGGCATTTTAGGGTTCCTTTCAGGGCATTTTCAAGTCGTGTCATGGTGATCCTTTGAGGATATAGTAGGGACTTGCTAGGGCACCATCAGGTCCTAACACGGTTACTTTAAGGCAATTATGAGGGTATGACACGGTATACAATGGTATGTTGGCCGAGCATCCGGAGACCTGCTGGGTTTAGGGGATCCTTGAACGGTTTCTTTTGGGGCGGTTCCTACAAGGGTTCTATGAGAGTTCGCTTTCAATCCGCTAGGAGTCTAGTACAGATGCCCACCCCAGACCCCCCTAGGATCCAAGAGTAGATGCCCAAGGGGGCTCCGATAAGATACCCTTCAGTAGTGCAGGGTCCCAAACTCAGGGATCGACCTTTCAGGGGCCCACTTTGGACTTTCCTACATGGGGTTCCTCAAGGGTTCATGGAAGTGTTGTTTAGGGTTCCTATCAGGGTTCTGTGGAGGCCCGGTTTGAACTAGCAATTATGGGGTCTAGGGTTTCGGGGTGCAGGCTGTACGGGTTGAGGTTTTGGCCTGTAGGGTCCAGGATTGAGAGGGGGTTTAGAGTTGGGGCGTTGAGAGAGCAACTACTGTGACAACTCTCTGAAATTCCCAGGAACATCGGTGGGAGGGCCTCACCGCGAAAGCTTCTGAGCAACACTGCGACTCATCTATCCAACATAGGGCCCCGAATGATTAGAATAGGAAACTTCGCGGTTCCACAGGTGGTTTATACTAGCTTGGAGGGGCAGGGGACTTAGTGAGGGTTCTTAAAGGGCTCTATATAGGGTTCCTTAAAGGGATCTATGGGGTTTAGGGTTTAGGGTTTACTTGGAGGGGCAGGGGACTTAGTAAGTAGGTTATAAGTAGAGTTCTAAGTACCCTAAATGGAGTTACCCCAATTATAGCCCTACTTATAAACGACTTACTAAGTCCGCTGGCCCTCCAAGAAGGGTCCTACAACGTAGGCGTGTTGATCGTTAGAACAGGGGATTTGGGAGTATATCATGCGACTCGTTCGTCTGCCCGCTGGCAGGTGGCAACTGCAGTCGTTCTACTCTCCGAACACGGCCTTTCTGCCACCGTTTGCAGAGGTGTAGGGTTATGGGGGTTTTGGGGTTTAGCGTCGATGTCAATTTCCGGCGAAATATCGGGAGAAGTGGGAGGAGTTCCTGAAAGTCTCACCACTGTGTCTCGCACTGCGGTTCTTCCGGCGCGCTTGCAGGGAGGTTTGAGTGCAGTTCAGGGCGGAAAGGGCACCCTGAGGCCTGAACGACACAAGGATCTGAACTTCGAGGTTTTGCCGGAAGGGCTTGGCCCGAGCAGTAGCCCTCATGTTCCGTGGCCTGACCTAACCACACGATGCCTCCTTGCACAACCCTCGACCCCCAAAGCAATTCCAAACCTGCCTCCACCTGCCCACCTGCAGAGACGTCCACCTGCCCATTCCGTGTCTTGCAAAACATATGTGGCGATGTACTTGTGATCCCCGTGAGGTGCGTCCTCCTCCACGGGTCGTGATGCAACACTCTTGGAACCCTAAATTTAAACGCCCTGAAGTCCCGGAGCTGCTAGAGCCCGAGCCCGAAAAGCAAGCAAAGCTTAGAACTGGAATTCTTGCTCCTGTCTCGTGCCATGGCGACTTCCTGGAAAGCCTTGGAGGCCTCTGACTCTGACCTGTGCCTTGACAGGGCGCTCTGGTGCCTCTGAGAGGATCCAACTCTGCGAGTTTGACGTACAAAGCTCATACGTTCACTTGCAATGGCACGCAATGCCCTCGACATCACACTGCCTCTTCGCAAAGACACGAAGAGGGCCAGACTGTGTGAGAGGCCTGAGGCTGAGGTGCAGGTGCATCCGTGGCTCATTCCGGTAAGGTCGATCCGGTTTACACACAACAGGATCTCCAATCATTTTGGACATCCAGAGACTCGCACTTTACAGGAGCTGGTGAGTGCTCTCAACGAAGGAAGCGTGGTCAGCCACACCGCAGAGTTCCTCCGCCTGGAGCTTTTCGCGTGGAAGGGGCAATATTTTTCCATCAACAACCGGCGGACTTATTGCCTTTGGAAGCATCAAGAAGAGAATCCTACCATCGATGTACGCATCCATCCTTGGAAGGTTCATCAACCTCTGTCAGATGGCGACGTGCCGCGATACGAGAGCAAGGTGAACGACCTCTTCTGGAGGATGTTTTCAACAACGAGTGGTGGGCGCGAGGTGCTCATCGGGGGCCGGCCTGGTCAAATTTACCGTCTCCCATTGAAGCCCTTGCTGTTGCCACGCCCTTCTTCCGCCATTCCGGAGCATGACGAGATCGAAGATGAAGACGAGGACATCGTCAAACAAGAGCTGGGTTTGGAAGAAGATTCTCCTCGCCTGGGCCTTGTCAACTTGCCCCAAAGTGGGTCGGTAACAGCTGATGATGCCACGAGCGCCCGTGAAGGCGCAGACTTCAAGCAAAGTGTGCAAGCGGACACTTTCTGTCTTCGTGATGTGCTCATGGAGAAGTTGCCCATGCAGGCAAGCGGACCCAGCGTTTGGTTCATTTGCCCACGGACCCCGTATGGAACCTCCCTGGCGAACAAGGTAGAGCTTTTCTGGCGTCGGCATTGTGGAAAGGCGGCCGCTAAACGTTTGTTGCCGGCTTTGACCGAGAATGCCATCGAGCGCCAGACTGTGAGGCAAGTGAAAGCAATCGTGGCATCCTCCACTGCAGCGCTGAAGTACGTCCGGGAGCTCAAGGGCATGCAGCTGCGGACATTGCTGTTGGTGCCGTGCAAAGAAGATGCGGAACATCAACTCAAGTTGGTCCAGCACATTCCAGCTTCTGCTGAGCTGGTGCTGTTGCCGCATCAGGCCTTGGAAGCAGACCGACAGATGGTCACCAAGCTGCAGGCAGCGGCTGAGGCTGCTATTGCCGTGACGGTTCACTGGGCCATTCCCGAAGGTCTCGAGCAGTACACGATGCCAATCCATGATCGATGCCGTTGGCGCCTGGTGGCATAGAAAATGCGAGCAGAGAAGCTGCAGACAGTTCAGCAAGAGTGCATCGAATTTGCAAACCCCCAAGCTCTATCGGCCCGTCGCGCCCAGCTTGCGCTAGGTGACTCTCCTGAGTTGTGGGCGTTCGTTGCCACGGCATCAGGTGCAAGCATGCAAGGAGCCCCGGCTGAAGACTTGACCCAAGCCTCTAAGCCTGTCGAGTTACGGTTTCGAAGCTACATTATTTCGGCTTGGAAGGCTTGGATTCAAACCCCGCAGCACTGAAAGTTCGCCACCATCGCAAGGTTTCCACAAAATCATGGCACTCACACCCACGCACGCGCACACACACACATGCACACACACGCGCACACGCACGCACACATACGCACACAGACGCCCACCCGCACCCGCACATGCACACACGTGCACCACCCGCACGCGCATGTGCACCCGCACGCGCACGCGCGCGCAGGCATACATTTATGCATACATACATACGTACATACATACTTACATGGGAGACACTCCGTGAGACAGGCTGGTCATGTAGGCGAACACCGGCAGGATACCAGTCGGCTCTCCGCAGCAGCCTCCGCAGCCGGTGCGCGGAGGCGATGCTGGGAGTGGACAGTGCTTTGTCCCAGATTGGCCGTGGCTTGTGGATCCTCATTGTTGCACACTCATCAAAGACGAAGGTGCTGGAAACGATTTGGTGCGCAAGGTTTTGGGCATTTCGGTTGCATGATGCAGCGTGGCTTTAGGATGGCTGCATTTCATTAGAGCATCGTCGTCATAGACATTTTCATCAACATCGCCATGCTCATCGTCGGGCTCCTGCTGATAGCTAGAAATCGAGGGACATGTTTGTATGTTTTGACGTTAAACCATCCTTTAAACCCTGCGCAAACCGTGGGCGATCTTACATTCCGTCGAATCCCTGTGTCCTTGGATTGTGTCACAAAGTTGCAGTGTATACCATGATGCCAGGAGTTGCCCAGCCATGCAATCCCACAGCGGCTCGCGATTCTGGACGGAGGGCGTCGGGTAAAGGGTTTAGATGCCTCGGACTTGGAGTCTTTCTGCCAACGGGTTTCTTTTTCTTTCATGTTATTTCTCTCTCTCGCTCCCTAGCCCCTTCTAACTGATTCCGTTCTTTTTCTCACGGTCATCGGTCAACTCCTGCTCTCTCTTTCTGTGTCTTTGTTTCCGGCTAGCTTTCGGTTTGCTTGGACGGTAAAGCTTGTCCTTGGTCAAATTGTTAAATTCCTTGTTTCTTTTCCCAAGCCGGCAGCTTTGCACGGATTGTCGTCACTAAACCTGGAAACTGGAACATCGGGTGTTGTCACACCCTGAACTGTGAGACCTTAATGCTTTGAGCTGCATCACGAAGGCAACAGCTTGAAACATTTCGAAGCAAATCACCTGAACTGCTAAGTTTTTGAAGAGGGATCTTTTACGTCCGCCTAAACCCCAATACTTAAAAACTCCATTCGAGAGTCCATGTGCGGAGGATGGCCTTCCTCTGTTGCCCAGTGGAAAAATCGATCGACAAAAGTTGCTGGCAGGCCGCAGGGTTCCAGTGGCATGCATAAGGTAAAAGCCCCTTCAAAGGGTTCAAAGATTGAACCAAACAGGTAGAAGCCCCTTCGAAGGATTCAAGGCTTCAAGGCTTGAAACAAACAGGTTTCAGGAGGAAGGGTGTCAAGCCCAGCATTTACGATGTAGTGTTGGATCCCAAATTTGGGATCGCAACTGTCTATTTTTCGTTTGAGGCCCTTAGATGCATTGTGTTTTGCTTGGTGAGGCCCTTAGATTACTATCAGCCGGCCCGTCAGTTCGTGATAGCCTTCATTGTAGTGCCAGATCGTTTGACACCGACTTCGGGCCTCAAACAAACTCTGCTCGGCACATGTCCAACATTTTTTCTACCTTTGCTTAGTAGGGAATGGAAGAATGGTAGGGTTTAGGGGATATTTAGGGTTCCTTTAAAGGGGTCTATAGGGTTCATTAAAAGGGATCTATAGGAAGACTGGTAGTAATAGTAGTTATAATTCTACCCCGTTCCTCCATTCCCTACTAACCAAAGGCAAGTCTTCCCGACCCAGAAATTGGAAAGGTCAGCCCTTCAGGGCAGCTTTCGGAGAGCCCGGTACCTTTTGATTATGGAATAGTCGGAATATACCTTGAGGTTACCGGAGTTTTAGGGTTGCATACCATGATTTAAGGTAAAAAACCTCAGTTAAGGGGGGCTTCATGATGCTATTTTGGGTATATTGACTAATTCAGGGTGCTGGGGTCTCTAAGGTTGTTGGGACTTAGTAACTTCGCGGGTTAATTGAATGGTTCTACAAGGGAATATAACCTTGATTCCCAAGTCCTTTGATCCTCCAAGCAGAGTTTTGGCATTCCGACGTGACGACTCTGCTGCCCGTTTTGCTGGCGAGCCGTCTTTGGACATATCCTAAATATGACCTTGTCGACGGTTGCTGCTTCTTTCAGCAATCCACGTCGTCAGCGTTTGACGACATCAAACCCTGAATCCCTCAACGCTGCACAGACCCCAACCCCAAGACCGTAAAGTAAACCCTGACAATAAGCCGAGGATAGTCTTGCAACTCCTGGCCAAACCCTAAACTTCATGAGCCTTCTGCCCAGTCCGTTAGACCCCGACTTCCCAGGAAATTTCAGGATCCGCAAGTTTTCAGGTCCGCCACCACCGCCCCTTGCCGATGCCACTTCGAAGACTTCCTCGACGGAGGTGCGCCATTTTTTTGAAAACAAACCCGAAAAAAAGGCGGTGAATTCGGGATTTTCTGTGTAAGGACCCTGAAAAGAAGGTACCCCAGAGGCCAACGTCAAACCTTTGCGATGGCTCGATTGTTTCTGGCAACCTACCGGGGTTTGGGATACCCATAAGATGCTTGCTAGCAAAAGTAGCCGAACCAGGGGAGGTGCAAGCAGTTGCACTCGGAAGACCACGACGACGGCTCGAAATGGCAGCATCATGATCAACATTGACACAACTAAAGATGACTTGCAAGCCCTTTCAAAAAGCCTTGCAAAGACAAGCACCCGGCTAAGCCAAAGATACAATGCGATGTAGCGAAATCCTGCGCAATGGAAATGAAAGCTCGTAGAATCTCACCGCAACGGAGGTGGAAGGATCGCTTCGGCAGACGGTGGCTGAACTGGTGGAACGAGCCACCGGTGTGGCAGTGGAGGTCTGGGTCAGAAACATCAAGCATTCCTGGATGGTTATGGTTCAGGAGGTTACGGAAAACGCCCAGGCCACTTTCAGATTTGTTGCGAGCACCAGATGCATAACATCATGAGTTGCATCATTGTTGTTGTCGTATTTCTTCCCATGATTCCAAGTCGTGGTGCTTTCTATTCTGCCCGATGGGCCCCTTCAGCACGCCACCTTGCAAACCCTGAAGCCATTCGTCCCATGGTCGCACTTCTAGGCCTCACGGGGCCTTTGTACAACGCCGAAAAACGGAACCAGTGACGAAATTCTGATAGCCTTAATCCTGGGGTAGACACCCCATACTTAACGCTCCTCGTTTCAAAGCGCGCGATGAATTGCTGAAATCCGTGCATCCGTGCCACCAAGAAGCCCGCCCGCGCCCTGGACTTCTGAAGCTAACACTTCCCACGTCCTAGCTGAAACTGCAACGGTGTCGGGTACGCATGAAGGATCTCATGCAGCATGATGAAAATCACATGTACTTTCTGGAATAGTTTAGACAAGCCTGACAGGAGAGACAAGTTCCATCCACCGTTGCTCCACCTGTTTCAACCGAGCAGAAGCCCGTCAACCCTTAGCCCTATAAGCAACCCGAAGCCTCATAACTTCATAAGACAAAGGTAATCCCTTCGCGCCAGAGCTTCGTCTTCAACCCTGAACCCTAAACCCAGCTCTCGAAAGGACTCGGAAGAGCTGACTGCGCTGGGCATCGACTCGGTGAGTGCCTTCGGCTTCATCAAGAGAGGCAACAAGGTCAAGCCGGGAACCCGAAAACCCAGTCGAAGAGAATACTGGCAGAATGGAAGTCCGGCTCCCGCCCCTTGTCCCCGCCCTCCACTGCACACCGTCCGCGCTCAGACCCCTTGTCCACGCCCTCCACCGCGCACCGTCCGCGCACCCGATGTCGCGCTCCCGCCCCTTGTCCAC
>BGNK01003450.1:0-14314 GCA_003297005.1 Symbiodinium sp. clade A Y106 | reverse complement strand
CCGCGCACCGTCCGCGCACCCGATATCGCGCTCCCGCCCCTTGTCCCCGCCCTCCACCGCGCACCGTCCGCGCACCCGATATCGCGCTCCCGCCCCTTGTCCACTACGCGCACCCGAACCGTCCGCGCACCCGATATTAAGGCCCGTGCACCGTTTAGTCTTCTAAAGCTCTTCCGTCAAGACAGGGCCCGATATCGCGCACCTCGCGTTGGAGGACTAACCGAGAACCCAACCCAAGAGGGGTTTTCGGGAAAAAGGGGTCAGAAGAGGAACCTGATGAGGTTTCGTTTCAGGAGGGGGGGGATTGTTCAATGACACGAATTAAGGGCGTCTCGCCAGCCGTCCGTAGCCTTGGCTGGCTGTTACACGATGAAGTCCGTACACGAGAGCCTTCACTTCAACAATACGACGAATAATAAGACTGGATCATAGAAGCCATAGCAAAGACTTTGCTAGTGCAAATGCTGATATATCCTTCCCTGTGCTTCAGGTGCTGTGCCTCTTGCAGAGCTGCTGTCCGCAAGCATTCTGCACGGTGCCGCGGTGCCCCTGGAAGACCTCTATGTGCCTTCCTGAGACTCTCCGAGTTTGCGAGAAAGGTGCCAGGTCACCAAAAACATAATATAGTATGAGATCATGTAATGTAGTGCAATACATTGAAATTTATTGTAGTACACTATAAGATATTGTCCAGTAGAATATACAATAATGTAACATTATAATCCAAAAGCTTGAAGAGGTGAGAGTTCATCCGTTCCAGCTACTGAGCAGTCCTTCCCGGAAAGTCCAACCATGCCATGCACCTCCAGAAGCCATCAGTAGGGCTACAAATAGCATGGTAGCGTGGCACAAAATCGGGACATTCGGGTTTAGGATTCTGTGAATGCCAGGGTTGAGGTTTAGAGAAGTTGTAACGATAGCTGCTTTAATCCCTTGTGCACCCATTGGCAGAGTGGGAGCTTATCTTGGTCGTTTTGCAAGAAGTGTGCTGTCTCAGTTGTCCGTATTGTGGAAGCAGTCCCTGCACCGTGCGGGTGCACCCTGAGCATTGTGCCATAACGATCCCGGCTTTCCAAAAAAATGGATACTCCTAGTGCTCTATTAGGCCCCTTTCACTGCAAAGAGCCCTACAGAAGCTAAGATGTGACGGAGCCCCGATCCAAGGAGAAAATACCGGAGGAAGGAATTAAATCCTTGGTTCAAAAAGTTCTCTGCTTATAGTCCCAATATTCTTGTAGAATATTCCACCAAAGGCTTCTTCCAAGCAGTAAGACCCGCTGTATTATAGAGATGAGGCGTTCTTGCCAGAGAAGCAACTCCCACATTCCCCCTGGTTCGCGCTGTCTAGGTCTACAGCACGATGGCTTCGCTCTGCGTCTACTTGGAAGGCACGGTTTTCCTGTAAGCGAGGCTTATCGTCAGAAGCCCCGAAAAGGTTAAAGTCCAAGTCAAGCGCCCGCCTGGACTGCCACTAAACCCTGAACTGTACTTCCACTTACGCCCGCTAAGTTTCGAAGGGCTCTCTCACACATCACGACCGGTCCCACCGACACCAGCTTCCAACTGTAGAAACGCGAACTCCGCACAGCCTGCTTCCCACGGCGGCCAGTGTGCAGATGGCATTCTGGAGCCGGTGTTTCATGAAGCGCTTCATGTAGAAGCCGAACTCAATGAGCAATACTGTTCCTCACACACTTTCTCTTGTAACTACACTGCAGTCTAATGTAACCCGAAAGCCAATTCAAATTCAGGCTCCCAGACTACGAGCCCAGAGAGCCCAATCCCCCTTAATTAAGGAATAAGTTTGTTAGATTATATCGGGCTTCATATTATGATTTAAGCTATATTCCTTAATTAAGGGGTATTGGGCTCTCTGGGAGATGCCCAGGAACCAATCTGGAATCTCGTAGGCCGAGGAGACGACTAAGTCTCAAGAGATGCGAGAACCCGAAGGCATCCCTTGAAGGCCTCCTCCGTAGGAGTCTTGAACCGGATTCCCAGATATTGAGGTTCTTGCTAAGGGCTGAAATTTAAGTTACCATAACAGGGATCTATTGTAAAGAATACGGTTTCCTTATTATGGTAGCTTAAATTTTGAATCCCTTAACAAGAACCCAGAATAGATCAGACATGTGGGCTATCCGAGCTGGAAGACATCGAAACTGTTACGAAAGCCACACGCATGCATACGTAAGAACCCTTAGCTTGACTCCTCGAAGCCCTCGCCCCCCACGGGACTACAAAAACATGTACCTTATTGAGCCATGGTTTTGACGGATTTGGTCGTGCCTTCATAAGGTGCTGTGACTTGAAGTGAATTAACATATTACATCGAAATATTTCAAGAAGGCAAAACATGCGTCGAACATCGGCGCCCGTGAAAAATTCCAAGTTGCATTCTTTGGACATGCCGCGTTGATGGTTAAGTTCTCAGGTCAGGTTTCGATTCTACGAGGTTCCACCTGGAGGGGCAGGGGACTTAGTAAGTAGGTTATAAGCAGAGTTATAAGTACCCTAAGTGGAGTTACCCCAATTATAACCCTACTTATAAACGACTTACTAAGTCCCCTGGCCCTCCAAGTAGACCCTAAACCCTAAACCCTATAGATCCCTTTAAGAAACCCTATAGATCCCTTTAAGGAGCCCTTTAAGAACCCTTACTAAGTCCCCTGGCCCACCAAGTAGACCCTAAACCCTATAGATTCCCTATAGATCCCTTAAAGGAACCCCTATAAATCCCTTAAAGGAACCCCTATAGATCCCTTAAAGGAACCCCTAGGTATTCCTGATACTCACCCGAAAGCCTTGAACCCTAAAGCCCCGAACCCTGGAGGCTCACGGCCCCAAAGCCCTAGTTAACGGATCATGGGACTTAGTAACTAGGGTTCCTTAAAGGGCTCCTTAGAGGGATCTATAGGGTTACTATGAAGGGTTCTATAAGGGATCTACAGGGGTTTAGGGTACTTAAAGGATCATGGGACTTAGTAACTAGGGTTATTTTATTTATAAGGTAACTATACTTATAATTGCTTATAACCCCAATTAGGGTACTTATAACCTCACTTGCTAAGTCCCTTGTTCCTCCAAGTAACCCTTGAACCCGCAACCCTGCAACCCTAAAGCCAGTACACCCTGAAACCTAAGCCCCAAAACCCTTACCGAGCCCCAAAACCCTCAACTCCTAAACCCTTCAACCCTGAAGCCCTTAAAGCCGTAAACCCCCAAGCCTTAAACGCTTAAGCCGGCTTAAGCCCTTAAACCCTAAAAACCCTTCCACCCTGAAACCCTTGGAGCCGTAAACCCTGGTTGAGCTGAAGTCTGAGTCCGACAGCAGCCGGAGCAGGTCGCCTTGAGGAGATTGGGACTTCGAAGAGGCGCCACTTAGGCTTTGGGGTTTAGGGATTTTTTAGCATAGGGTTCCTTTAACGGCTTCCTTTGAGGGGCCTTTGAGGGCCCCTCTTAGGGCTTGTTTAGTAATTAGAAGAGGGTTTTGGTGTGTGTATATATATATATATTCAAAGAAATTATAGTAAAAATTGTTTATGTAGGCCCTTATATTAGGGCTTAGGGTTTAGAGGCAAGCAGAAATTCCTAGGCCCTAAGCAACTTAAAGGGTTCTATAGGGGTCTGTGGGGATTTAGGGCTCTAAGGATCATGGGACTTTCAGAAAGCCCTCTCTTAGTAACTTAACGGGTTCCTTTAGGCTTTCGCTAACTAAGGTTTTCTGGACTGGAAAACCCTAATTAAAGAATCATGGGACTTTGTAGCTTAAGGGGTTCTTTAAAGGGTTCCTTTCAGGGACTAGAAGGGGGTTTAGGGTTGCTTGCAGGATCAATTGACTTCGTAACTAGGGCTATACGGCAACTGTAGGTATAGCCACTTCTAACCCCAAGTAGGGCACGCATAACCTTACTTACCAAGAGGGTCCATATATACTACCATTATGAATTATGTCCCCACAACCATACTAAGGATGGTCTTTTGGGAGCTAATTTCATAATCGTAGTATATATGGACCCTCTGGGCTACTGAGTCCCCAGTAAGCCCTAAGCCCGACCTTAGCCGCAAAGAACTTACCCAGAGAGTCCAAACCCGTTAATTAAGGAATATACCCTAAATTATAATCGGATTCCTAATATGATTTAAGGTATATTCCTTAATTAAGGGGTTTTGGAGTTTCTGGGTACCTGTTGCTAGGACTTGAGATGAGGAAATCCAAATAAGGAAAATTACAGGGGTTTAGGGTTCAGGTGTGCCTTACATCCTAGATCCCGAACCCCAAATTTGGAGAAGTAAGTGCGCCAGGAAGGATCGAAGGAAAGCAAGCAACAGCAAAAACTCAGTTGAGAAAGGGGCCTTTGAATAGAGTTTGGAGGGGTGTATACTATAACTGTAATATTGACCCCCCAAATAGTATTGTTAATTATTTAGGCCCTTATATTGGGGTAAATTGGTGGGTTTCATCCGAATCATGGTCAAGGTGCGATATGAAATTTGTTGCCAAGACACGTGGTTTTGCAAGCTGACAGTAATCATGTAAATTGGCGAGCCTTTGGAGGGGCAGGCGCAAGTGCTAAAATGGCAGAGAATCCAAATCGGGGGTTTCTGAAACTAGGGGACCCTAGTACAGCACCCTAGATAGTAGGATCTTGATTTTAAGGGCCCCAAAATACAAAATAAGGTACCCCTTAAGTAGAGTTATAATTGGGGTAACTCCATTTAGGGCACTTATAACTCTACTTATAACCTACTTACTAAGTCCCCTGCCCCTCCAAGTAATTTTCGGAAACTCCGAATGAAGCCTAGAGCTTCGAAACTCCCAATTCTTCCTGGAGGCCCGGCACCGGACGGCGCTATGCCGAGATCAAGAAGGGAGCACGGCTTAGTTGCTTTGGGATTTTGGATGCTGGTTTCCCTTTAGAGGCTACTACAATTCCGGATCTTCAGAGCTCTTGTCCGGAAGCTTCTGACTTTGGGAGTCGGGGGGTATGGTGTTTATATTGCAGCTTGCGCGGCCTATAATTTGGGTCATTCCCCTCCCAGTAACTGTCCTTAAAGGGGCCTTATTAAGGGGGCTATTATAACTCCTATTACCCATTGTGGTAACAGTTACTGTAAGGGGAATGACTTAAGGCATAATGTTGGTTTAGCAGCACATTCCCAGGGCTCCCAGGTTGAACCTCAGTGCATCGACAGTCTCAGGACTCTGGACAGGAGGCATTCAGTTGAAATGCTGTCTTGCTTAGAGCCATGTCGGTTACTTGGAGGATCAGGGGACTTAGTAAGTATGGCTAGTATCTTACCTGATTTGATCTTCCTGTAGTAAGGCTTTCAAGAACAAGGGAGCCGCTTAAATGCGATCCCTTTGCAGCATTCCATTGGGGGCTGAAGCGAAGGGCATCACTGGGCGGGTCACGTCGATGATGGTGACAATGCTGTTGAGCAATGAGTACTTTGTCTAGGTCAAGGACGGTAAAGTTTCGAAGATGCCGGAATGGATGCGACATAATGTCGAAGCCTATACGGTAAATGTTGTAAGGCCCTCAATATACACGCCTAAATAACTATAGTAGGACCGTTGCCTAATGGTTCCAATTTTAATACTACCATTATATTGTTTACATATTCTCGGGCGCGCCAAGAAATCGGGACTCGCGAATTCAGATATCGAAGATTTGCAGGGCTGCTACTTCGGGCTTTAGTGTTTACTGTTTACCTTAACCCCGAATAACCTAGAATCCCGCTGATTTGGTGCACCGGAGTCAGGTCCGGGCTGCTGGCATAGAAGCCTGAATGATTGCTAATACTGTTGATGTACAAAATCCTGCATGACCCAAGTACAGTACAGTACCATAGTTTCGGTATATAGGTTCATGCAAGGTTTTGTACATCAACAGTACCATTCCCTGGGGTTCCTTCTCAATTATCTCTTGTAAGGTACCCCAAACCCACGTTAAGATTGTTGAAGCCCCCCCTTCTGTTTTCGGAACTCGCCGAACCTCGAAGCCCAAAAAGGCGTGCAAAGCCTGAGCACCAAAAGGGCCAAACACTCAAAGTCCCAAACCCTAAACCGACAAACCCTAAAGCCCTGAATGCTAAACCCGAAACCCCTACACCCGTAAGCTAAAGCCCTGCCCAGGGATCCCAATACCCCTTAATTAAGGAATATATCTTAAATCATAATATTAAGGCCCCTGGAAATTAAGGTATATTCCTCAATTCAGGGGTATTGGGTTCTTTGGGTGAAGCTCCGACTCAAACCCACCCTGAGCCTTTCTCCGCAGGTCCCGGATCCGGGAGTTTCATGAGAAGTCGTGTTTCATCCAAGATGTATTCCCTAATCCTCCCTATGATGTAAATATAATCATCGAACCATGAGTAACATCATTTCCTTATCATCATAATATTCAGGCCACTAGAAATTTAGGTATGTTCCTTAATTAAAGGGGCCCCTTGGGTTCTGTGGGTAGGGCTATGCAATGAAGCCCGAGCCCGAGCTATGGTGCGAATGTGTCTGTGCCGGCGAAAGGCCAAAGACTCCGGGGGTTTTCAATCTTCAGGAACTCTTCAGGTAGAAGGGTGCAAAGACGCCGAGCTGTGGTGCTAACTTCTAGGCTGGAGAGAGTTCAGAGATGCAACATTGGCGAATTCTTGTTTTAGCCCCCAAGATCCATAGAAGCTGCCCCTTCGGTGCGCCCCTGAAGGCAGGAAGAGAGTCAGTGGACGCGTCAAACGTTCTCAGCCTTGGACGGACTGGGTGCGCAGGTGGTGTAATGAGCCAGTAAGCAATTGCAATAACATCTGCTTGGCCTCATAGCATCCGCGCCGCAGGACGTGAGGATGAATCGATTCGAAGTGATCCGATCTCTGCTGATGCTGATCGTGGAAGTGATGAGTATTTGGGAGGTGTGGCAGCGAGCATCAGTTTCGGACTTGCCTCCGCTACGCTGAGTCAAGTCCGCGTGGCAGATGGGCCAGGACTTGGAGGGAATGTCTTAAAAGCAGGGTTATCACTGAGCAAGTACAACATGTATGGACAGAGAAGGGGCTTATCTGGCTTGTTTTACCCTTTCTGACAACATTCGGTATTCTACTACTAGTAGGTATGCCTAGATCATGCTGCGAGAACCAGAACCCCACACCACCCAAACCTCTCTAGAGGATCCATGCTCGTTTGGCTTAAACGCTCCGAACCTTTACCCCGCCCTCAACCCATGGAGCCCAGCCCCCTTCCCTATGAAAGTTTATTCCTTAAATCACAATTTGTGGCATCTTCCGCACTTCTGGGGTATGCTTCGTCTCCCGCAACAGCAGGAAGTTATCCAGCAAGCATCAGCGTTTGCTTCTCCTCCCGGCGAAATACCGCCAGCGGCGGCTTGCATTCCGCTTTCTCTCCGGAGCTCGATGACCCCACGCGAAGTCAGCTTCGGCTCAGCACCTTGAAGTTTTGGGCCGAAAAGGGGGGTAAATGTATAGTATAGCATAATGTACTCTAATGTACTATAATATGCTATAGCATACCATAATGTGCTATAATGTGGACTCCATGTTGTAGTAGACTCTGCATTGTAGAGTTTGGGCTTAGGGGTTTAAGGTTTGGACCGTTTTGACTCAAACTGTCGTTTTTTTGCTGGACGTAGAGATCAGTGGCATGGGCTTCAAGACTGCTGGGCTTATGACACTCTCTGGGAAAATAGATCATAACATAGTAGAGTCTATTGTAATGCAGTAGAGTATAGTAAGAGGGTATAATATAGGCCCTAAACCCTAAACCCTTCAAACCTAAATAGTCTAGCAGAGTACATTATGTTCGCTGCTTGGGTTCTCTAACTTAAGGTCCCTCTTTGGGTGCCCACAAGGGTTACTATACTATAAGGGCTTAGTGTAGGGGCCTTATTAATCAGAATAGGGTGTTGGGGGGTATATTATACTAGATTTGTATTACGGCACCCTTGTAAAACGGACCCATAAAGGGATCCTAATTTGGAGAACTACCCGGCTGAGGTATGACGCGACGGATGCGGAAAGAACAGAGCTTCGAAGTGGATCAGGCAGGGTTTAGGGGTTTACTGGGTTCTTGTTTAGGGTTACTTTAAGGGATCTAGAAGGGATCTATAGGGTATACGGGTTTAGGGGTTAAGGGTTTAGTGTTTGGGGTTTACCCAGAGCTTGCAAAATCCCTTAGTTAAGGAATATACCTTACATCGTTTTAGATAGCTGTTCCGGTAAGGCTATGAGGGCTACGCTCTTAAGGGCTACAAGGATATAAGGGCCTCGTAAGGTCTCCTAGACGGGCTACTATCATGGGCTACTTCTGAAGATTAGAATACAGGGTTTAGGGGTTAAGGGTTTACTGACCTCGGGGTGCCAGACATACTTTAGGGTGCGGAGGGGATGTGCTTCATGTCAGTCCGGTGGAGTTTCAGTAGGATTTCATGGTGAATTGCGGCACCTGCCTCAGCGATTTCTTCCAGGATGTTCAGTGCATGTAGAATTGGTCGAGACGCAATAATACTGATGATGCGGCTACTGCCCCCACACAGTAAGAGTTGAATATTTCTTGATAATCTAAAGAATATTTCTTGATAATCTAGATATCTAAGGCTCTTAATAGTAGGCCTAGCCTGGACTGTTACAGTATGGGGTTTGTACCCATGTGATGATTATCTTCATTGTGAGGCTCAAAACCAGACTCGAAGACCTTCGTCTCACCAGTACCAATCATGGCAACGGATATGACTTTCATAGCAAGTCTACATACCAAAACCAAGTGGAGGACGGCATCCACAGCACCACGGGCGTCTTCTTTCCAGCACCAGCAGTGTGGAAGAAGAGCAAGAAGCAGACTAGTTAAGCCAGACTAAACAGAGTCAGGTAGCGAACGAACAACACATGATTTCACTGGCACGCCACAGGGCACAAAAAACCGGAACCCCAACCCATAAATCCGCAATGCCACCGGCAGGATCTGCTGAGAGGCTTGAGCCTGCGGTCTACGCTGCAGGGACTGGGCTGGATGTGGCGCTTGTCACCACGGGAGCTGGGGAGGGGGCATTCCTGGTTCATTTGGGTTCAGGGTTTAGGGTTTCTGAAACATAAGGTAACTATACTTATCGTACACATAACCGCCACTAGGGCACTTATAACTTATAACCTAACTTACTCAGTTGCATATGATTCCAAGTCTGCTTGTGGATGGACCGTTTGAGAGGGATTGGGATAGCTGCCACCAAGTGTTCTTTCCTGGCACTCAGAGGTCGAAGGTTTCGGATCACCCGGACGATCCTCCATCTCCGCCTCAGAAACCACAGCGATTGATTCAGCACTCAAGGTTGCAGGGCCACTAGCTGAGCCTCGTACTTCTCTATCCCGCAACATGCTTTTCGGAATTAGAGGGCGGAATAGTCACCAATACTGCTCCTTCCGGATGTGTACTTTGAGTATACTGAAATGGACCCCCCCAAACCCTACTCTGATTGTAGACTGGACCACCCAGAAGGGCTGCTCATTACTTGAGCATAGATCTGCTTAGTCAGGATCTTATCCATTCGGGTAGTTCTCTAAATTAGGGTCCCTTCTCAGGTACCCAAAATAGTATGGCACCCTTGTCAACAGGACCCTAAAGGGATTCCAATTTCGAGAACTACACATTTCGCAAGATAAGAATGCTTCGAACGCCACTTTAAAGCTTTAAGACACTAAACCGACTAAACCGCGTGAGACCCTTACACATTTTATAAAGCCCTATATCCTATGTTAAGCCTATCAAGCCCGAGATGCAGACATGTACCAAGCCCTCTTCATCCACTGTGTAACCTTATTCTAAGTAGGACATATGTAAATATAAATACATGCATTTATATGTACATAATGTACCTAATACAAAGAGGAACCCCTTTTGTGTTGTCCAGGAGGTCAGCCCTTCAGCTTGGCAAAGGCTTCAAAGGAAGTCGAAGCCGGTGCAGTCTCTGGACATGTTTATCTCCCACACCTGGATCCTCGGCAATTTTTGCCATGAATACTGTATTAACCATGGTATATAAAGCATTTTCATATAGGGCTACATTAGATTGTGCTAGCTGTTATTCTAGTCCTTGCTACTCTCTTAGGCTACGTTCATGGTAGCTGGGGATCCCGAGACCCCTCGGTTTATTGTAGCAATAGAAAGCCCCTGAATCTCAGGGATGGAAGGTGAGGTTTCTGGGCATTGATTGATATACATAATATACATATACATATACATTACATATATACAATACATATATATATATATATGGGGAAGAAGGGGCTAAAACTTAGGTTTTGCAGGTTGGGGCGAATGCGCATCATAAAACCATGCTACAGTTGCTCCCATGCGTTTCCTAATACTGGTTCTATACGTGTGCAAAGCCTCATCAGCGACATACTACTTCACATGCTTATGCGAGTTCTGCATTGCTGCGGGTCAGCGTCGCAATCTAGCTATTGCCACTGAGTGCATGTATATTCCTACACCGTACAGTACAAGATACGCACATACGAAACACTCGGCTGTTACTCGAATCCTGCGCATGGTTAAAGAAGACTCGCACGGATCAACTCAGCATAGGTTACTGTACTCTCCTGAACTACTAAAGCCTAAACCCTAAACCCTATCGGGTTTTAGCTCAGGGCGTAGGACTCCCAAACCCAGGGTTCTTGCTAGCATAGTAGGGGTCTTTCGTGGTTAATGTGGTTTCCTCACTCTGCTAATTTAAGTTAGCATCCTTAACAAGAATCCAAAATCTCTGTGGTATTCACAATAAACAAAGCCAAATTCTGACTTGCTTTCTTAAATTTCTTGAATAATGTAGATATGCTATAACATACACCGAAAACTTACACCGAAAACTTTGGATGTGATGCCACTTCAGGCGAGCCGTGCTTTCTTTCAGGGCAACATCGGTCGAAAGATGCAGAAGTAGTAATTACAGGATACAGGGGCCTGAGTGATTGCCCATATTGCTCCTAAGGGGGTCTTCCTATTGTGTATATTCGTAGTTTGATGCCAATAATTACAATATCAGTAACCCTCATCTTCCTAAACCCTAAACCCTAAAACCCTAAACCCTAAACCCAAACCCCCCAAGGAAGACCGGTGGGATCCCGAAGATGCTCGCGCTCTTCCTGAGCTCTGGCTGGCGCTTTGCATTGCTCGCCTGGCTGGTGGGATCTTTGTGGAAATCAAAGCGACAGTTAAAGGATCCTAGGGCTTAGTAGCTTAAGGGGTTCCTGTAAGGAATCTATAAGGGTTGTACAAAGGGGGGTTTAGGGTTGCTTAAGGGATCATGGGACGTAGTAACTGGGGCCATGTTATCATTTTCTCCATTGCGGCGGATGAAAGAGTCCACAGACGCATCCCAAAATTCCACGCAGCCATGTTATCAGGTAACTATACCTCTGCTTGCTTACCTGGGAGGTACTTGTAACCTTCCTTACTAGGTCCCCTGATCCTCCAAGTACTTGGAGGATCAGGGGACTTAGTAACTAGGGTTATAAGTACACTGATTGGGGTTATAAGTAATTATAAGTATAGTTACCCTATTTATAACCCTAGTTACTAAGTCCCATGATCCTTTAGGTGACTGACCTAAACCCCAAGCCGTCTCTAAGCCCAAGCTAGGCTCATAAAACCGTTATATAACCCCAGATCCCGAAATTAAGCCCAACGTAAGGCCCGTAACTTGCCTGCAAGAGCATCCGAAACCTTTCGAACCCTCTTTGAACCCCCTAGAAACAATAAAACCCGAATAGTAATTCCCAGAGAACCCTGCAGGTGGCACAGCTTTTGTCGACGATGTGGCTTGCTCGAGTTCAGGGTCTTGGGGTGTTTTGGGGTTTAGGGCTTCGGGCGCCAGGCTTTGGGCTCTTGGATTTCAGTGCGCGGAACTAGGAGTCTTAACTTTTTCATCTTGGGAAATGGTTACATGAGTACTGATTCATGAATGTCTGTGTGCATATATCGTAACATAAAAGTCCACAACACCCTCTTCCAGATATATCGTTGCGGTTGTTTTTGGTGTTCTGTACATGGGTTCAGGGTTGGGGCATCAACTTATCTTCACTGGCTCAAATCGTGTAATCCTGCTTGCAAACAACAAAGCCGATTTCCTAATTTCCAAGATCTCCACCTCTGAACCCTGCAGCCGGTCTCCTGAATACCCGAGAATCTGCAGCTGAAGCCCTCAAGCTAACAAAGAAGTCTGGACAAACATTGCCATTCCTTGGGGTTCCAGTCTGATAAAGCCTAAACCTACTCCAAGGAAGTACTGAGGCCCCTATGTTAAGCCGAATGCCTCACGCCTGAACTGAAAACCCTCCTGGACTGAGGATTTATCTTGCCTGTCCCGACTGCATCATCACGCCCTTTACGTTCAAAGCGAGTGTTTTAGATTTCGAGGCCACCTGCAGAGTGCGGGACCTTGAGATGCGCCAAACCTCGAATCGGTAAACTCAAGTTCGGTGCGTTTTCAGCGCTTTCAGGGTGTCCAAACGCTTACGGCCCCACACGGAAACTAAGCAGAGCTAGCTAGCGTTGTTTCAAGCAGGCGAAACATTTAAGATTTCGGGTTCTGAACAGCCCCGTCCGAAGCACCGGAAGCAGAAGTAGACGTTGCCGTCGGCGAAGCACAGCAGCCGAGGTAGGAGTAGCAAGAGCAGGAGCAGTGCTTCTTCTGCTGCGACGACGACCAGACCACCGCCACCAACAACAACACGATTGCTGTGCTTTCACTCTTGCTCCGATCGCCTTGTCACTGTCACAATCGTCGTGGAAATGATCAGCTTTATTCGGAGTCTGATCACCTGTGAGGATTGATTGCATTCCGACGGGGAACACTCCTTTGCGCGTATTGCGCTTGTTGCCGCGAGCACCATTATCTCAGCTGCTGTCATGGAGATGCCTACAACTCGAACACCACTACCATGTAGTATACTATAGTATGCCATACTATAGCCACAGTACTCTAGTACCGTATATTATATCATAGCGATACTATAGCATAACTATACTCTACTGTAATATACTTCGCTATACCGTATACCATAATGACACTACTTCTAAGCGAAGCCCAGCCAGGGCTATTGCCCACTGGCGCCTTGGATGATTGTCGCGGGAATCGTCGGCACCGTTTTCGGCTTTTTGCCCGGGGCCCCAGGGTTTCTTAGGGGACGGATTAGAGTCGCTTTCAGGGCTACTATAAGGGTCAAGGGCTTTGGGGTTTAGGGTTTAGGGCTTGCGGACAAAAAAAGTTGAAGGTGTCAGAGACGCAGAGTGCAAAGGTAGCCCTTACGCTAAAACAGGCCCTCTAATCATCATTCCAAGCCTCCAAAAAGCTTACGGTATGGAACCTTTGTAAAACCTGTATAGGAACCATTTAAGGGAGCTGTTCAGGAGCCCTTAAAGGAGCCCTTCAAGAAAATCCTAGGTATCTTCCCTCATTGAAAGAAAGGGTCCCGCTTGTTTCTCTGAGGGCTTAAAAATTCAGCTGGGATCGCCAGGACTCTTGGGGTGCCCCTAAAGTCCTTGCTATAATGAATACTTGAAGGAGCATGGGACTTGGCCACTAGGGTTATGAATAAGACAACTACACTTCTTGCAACTGGTTATAATCCCAATCAACATACTTGTACCCTTACTTAATCAGTCCTTACTATAGTTACTGGAGCTCCTTTAAAGGGATCTACAAGGGGTCTGTACTACGGGGGGTCGGACTTATTACCACTGGCACTCCCTACCCCGAGCACGGGTCTGGAGCTAACGAAAAAAAAGAAAAAAGCACTTCCCAAGTGGTTAGGGTGTACTTAAGGGTTTCTTCATGGGCTCCTCTGAGGGCTTCCCTAAGCTCCTACAGAGCTTCTATAAACCGCAAGAGTCGGCTTCTTCTTATTAATGGCTGCCGCCAGTGCCGCCGACCCCTAGTCTTCCTTTGGAAGTGTCCGGCATGGTTACAACCCAACCTCTACCCAGGGTTCTCTTGCTGTATATGTTGTGCCGTCGGCGCCTGGATGGAGAGATCCGGGCTTTGGAGAAGGAGCTCCAAGACAAGGCCGGGTATACGGGCGGGGGTAGGGGAGCGGAGGGGCGGGAAAGGGCGTCGGGGGTTCGACGGGAAAGAATAAGAAGAACTTTCTATCTACAGCAGCAAGTGGAGCGGTGGGGGCGGTGGGGGCGGAGGGGGGTTTGGGCACGCATTGGAGGCCTGTAAGAACTTTTAAGAACTTTCTATGTACAGCAGTGAGTGGAGGCAGTAGGGGCCGTGCGGGGGTGGGGGTGTAGGCGGTGAGGGCGGTGGGG